>CM034153.1:205760391-205957891 GCA_019776745.2 Taxus chinensis | reverse complement strand
CATTGCTTTTAAACTAAAATATATATTTCTTCTTTGTGTATGCTATATGTTGAAAACTATACTTAAAGAAATAATTGCTTTTGTTATACTTTTGTTGCTCATCTTGTGGTTAGACTGTGTTGGAAATAAATATATTTGTTTTCAGAATATATGCCTACAAAACAAGTTGGAAAAGAAAGTACATTTTTGTCTAAAATTTAACCAAGTTTTGAACTTGTGTAAATCTGGTTTGTTTTACCAAATTTATTACCTTGACTGATTTACATGTGTGTGTGTGTGTGTGTGTGTGTGTGTGTGTGTGTGTGTGTGTGTGTGTGTGTGTGTGTGTGTGTAATCTAAGAAATATACCAAAAAAACAGAATATTAAACCAAAGATTTCATTATTTCTAAGTTTGACCCAGAAGAAATATACAAAAAAAACCAGAATATTAAACTAGAGATTTCATTATTTCTAAGTCCGACCCAGAAGAAATATGCAAAAAAAAATAAACGAAAATATTAAACCAGAAATTTCACTTTTTCTAAGTTTGACCCAGAAGAATGTTCATCTCTCTTACACACACACACACACACATGCTCACTTTACTCGGGCCATGCCAAAATTAAACAAAATTTGTTTTATTTTATTTTTTAAATTGATTTTCGTTGAGGTCGTATGGCCTGAGATAGATTATATAAAAAAAAGAAAAATTTGGGTGAGGGTGGGATGACTATCTCAGTCACCCCCCATGTTTTGTAAACCACATCCTTGAGCTGCTTCTTTCCCACGCAGGCCTCTAGGCCATTCATGTTGCAAACTGCCCCTTGGGGGCTTCATTTCAGCCACCAACTTGTATATATATATACACATTTTCTGGTGTGTGTGTGTGTGTGTGTATATATATGTATATACATATATATGTATATGTACATATATGTATATATATGTACATATACATGTATATGTATATGTACATATATGTATATAGATGTACATATACATGTAGATATATCTACATACATGTATATATATGTATATCTACATACATGTATATACATCTATATACATATATGTACATATACATATACATGTATATGTATATCTATATACATATATGTACATATACATATATATGTATATATATGCATATACTATATATATATGTACTATATACATATATATGTATATATGTATATACATATCTATATATATATATATATATATATATGTACATGTACATATATATGTATATATGTAAATATGTATATACGTATATACATATATTCATATATATACATATACATATATACATACATATATATGTATATGTATATGTATATATATGTACATACATATACATATATATGTATATATATGTATATATATGTATATATGTATACAACTTGTGTGTGTGTGTGTGTGTGTGTGTGTGTGTGTGTGTGTGTGTGTGTGTGTGTGTGTGTGTGTATCCAGTGTTCTAGATAGTATTCAAAAATAAATAAAACAAAGAATTGTTCTGAAAATTTTCTCTGGTTTTGGGCTTTCCTCTCAAAAGAAATAATAAACAGATCTTTAACCCTACACAGTAGCCAGTCCAGATCTTGAAGTTTCACTTTGAAAAATGTAGGAAGATCGAATCCTCAAATCCTTGAGCTCTCTTCCTACAAAAAAAAACACAGAAGAAAATAAGAGAGACTTGAATGAAATGTGGAGAAGAAATAAAAATAAAAGTTAGGTTTTGAAAGATATATCCTCATCTTATGTTTTTAGGGAAAATTAATCCTGTGGTGGAGATTGAATCAATCCAAGGCTGGTGATTTGATGTGCACCATGACTTAAAGTTATATGGTACACCACTACATAAATTAAAATTAATTAATTTTAATTGGTTAGTGGTTTAGGTAGTTTGCTTGTTTGGTTAAGGGGTTTTAATGTTTTGATAATTAAGTGCTTTGGTCACCTCGAGTAAATGTAATATTAATGAGTTAATTAAATTAAAAGGATTTAATGTTATTTAATTGACTTAGTTTATAATTTGGGGGAAAATCCCTTAGTGGGATGATTAAATTACATTTAGTTATTTTCGGGTCTTAATGGGTTAATTAAATTTAAATGGTTTAAAATTATATAATTAATTTAACCCAAGTTGTGGGCTTTCCTTAGCGGGACAATTAAAATATTTAAATTAATCAAAAATTATTTTCACTCGCATTTTCTTCCTCAAGGGAATGGTTCCATTCTGGAGGCAATATGTGATTCATGACCGCCATGGTGTTAATTCTACTTCTCGTGAACATTTAATCCCACCTCGCCATCCTCCCCACACGATATGTTATATTGCAAGTGGATTGTTTCCATACCATCATTACGATCATAATCATTGACGCTTTTATTTTTTTTTGTAATTCGTACATTTGGCGAAAGCGGCATTAGGCCGACTTAGCGTCCCTCATGTCATTATCGCAATGCTGCAGTAACAATGTGTAAATTGTTTAAAAACCTCCAAGTCGTACGCGATTACGGATTGGTTTCTCTTCATCGCATTTTGCGACTTAGTAGCGTTGCCTTTGTAATATGTATTTGCTAACCGTCGTATAGCTATTTATTTTTTAAAAAAATTACCACTATATTACCCTTCTCATATTTGATTGGGAGAGTTGATTGTTTTTTAATGTGTTTTGGAACTCACCTTGAGTGAGGCATGACATCTAGTATTAGAGCTTGGTTTCAACACTAGACGTTTTGGGGATTAGTTAATTATCTTTTGGTAGTTAAATTTAAATAAAACCACTTTTTTTAATTGTTTTCGCAAGAGTCTAATGTATTGTTTTTCCCTCGTGCAGGATGATGGGGTGTGGTACCAAACGAGGTGCAACAGCAACTCAAGGTCGTGGATGCCTACCACCAGAGGCACGTAGTACTGATTTTAGGTCATAGATCTTAGGCACATTACATCAAATGATGGGGGTCCTTTAGGATCGACTTCCTATATAGCTAGAGCTAGTGGCAGAGGATATTCAACTTAATAAGGAAATACACTTAGATGAGGACTCGCACTCCGCCACTCACATATAGGTCTCTTTATAGCAAGAGAGGTCACACAACTAGTCAGATGAGCTTACGGTCCGACGAGAGAGGCCTCATAACCCTTCAGTGCATATTCAGAGAATGGTTAAGACATGCACTCATGGGCAGGCAGCAGGCGGTGCCATTCATGATCTCCTCTGACTTCACCCACTGATGTACGGGGGCACGATAGATGGATTTGGGGCCGAGTCATGGCTCCTAAGGTTAGATAGTTGTTTTGGCTTGCATCCTTACAAGAGCAATGTCAAAGCTCACCTTGTCATACACCTCCTTCGCGACACAATAAGCGTTTGGTGGAGGAATGAGGAGCGGAAGCTCCATTTGACTCGTGACACCATCAATTATGAGCTATTTGAGGAGCGTTTTAGGGCTAGATACATGTCAAAGAACTTTATTCAGAAGAGGATTGACGAGTTTCACAATCTATGACAGGGTTCTAGTCTAGTGGCTCAGTACGAGTGTAGATTTTTGGATCTTCTTTAGTATGTCGACTATATCCAGGATGAGAAGTTACAAGTGAACAAGTTCATCATAGGCTTGAATGCAAACTTGACAAGAACAATGAGGATATTATCTCCCCCGACCTTGGAGAAGGCGGTGGATAAAGCCTATCTCACATAGGAGAACAAGACCATGACACAAGAGTATCGAGATAAGAACCGGGGCAAGTTACAAGAGTGAGTTTGCTCATTTCAGGATCAGAGGTCACGTGGTTTTGCTTCACCCTGAGGGGAGGGTTTAGACCATTTCAGTTAGCTACTCGACCACCCCCACACTCACATCATCCCTTTCAGCAACAAGCTCCTCAACATCAGAGGACTAGACCAGGACAAGATAGTCAAAGAGGTAGGGGTCATAATGGCCACATTTTGGGCAGAGACAGGAGGTCGAGGAGACAATAGCCTAATTAGGCTCATTCACAACAGTCAGCCAGAGTGGGACCTACAGGGTCAGTACATCAGAGTACAGGAGGGTCTCAGTCGCACAGAGATGTGCCAGGTTGTTTCATTTGTGGGGCCCTTAACCATTATGCTCGATTTTGTCCTTAGAGACCAAATTTTTCTGAGAGGAAAAAGGCATCGGCTTCAGAACAGACAGTTGGCGACGTAAGATGTGCTCATCGTGTCTACACCATGGTGGAGAACCATCAAACTAAGCTTTAGGCCACAAGTATTGAGACGACGAGTATGATTAGGGGTACACCTATTTATGTACTATTTGATTCAGAGGCTTCTGACTCCTTTATATTGCCATCTTTAGTGATTAGGTGTGGATTGGTGGCTTCTAGGCAAGCAGATATGTGGCAAGTAGAGTTTTTCACTGGGGTCAAGCTCATCATAGACTCATATGTGGAGAGTTGTATTCTAGACTTAGGAGTATTTTCCACTACTTTAGACCTTTGATTTTTATCATTGGGATCTTATGAGGTCGTTCTTGGCATGGATTGACTTGATGCTCATCAGGCCAAAGTAGATTGAAAGCACAATTTATTAAGTGTGTGGATGCCATGGGTGGTTTTGTTTTTATATCCGAGGTTCAGAGATCGTTTCCCTATGTATGATTTCTGTTATGCAACTCAAGCGGAGCATGCACAAGGGGTGTCAGATGTTTTCTATCATGATCAGTGATAGATCAGAGGAGATTCTAGCAAGTTCTCCTTTGGATGAGCACCCTATTTTGAGAGATTTTACATATGTTTTCCCTAGTGAGCTCCTAAGTATGCCCGCATGGCAAGAGGTGGACTTTTCTATTGATATTGTTCTGGGTTCTGCACCTGTGTCACATGCTCCATACAGGATGACCACACCTGAGCTCTATGAGCTCAAGATTCAGTTACAGGAGCTTTTATAGAAGGGCCTCATCTGACCTAGTGTGTCTCCTTGGGGAGCACCAATGATTTTTGTGAAGAAGAAGGATGGGTCCCTTTCTTTGTGTGTCGATTTCTGACAGTTGAACAAGGTAAGAGTGAAGAACCGTCATCCCTTACCTCATATAGATGATTTATTTGATCACATGAGGGGAGATAGAGTGTTCTCCAAGATAGATATGAAGTTAGGATACCATAAGCTACGTATCGTAGAGGCAGACATTCACAAGACAAATTTCTGGAATCAGTATGGGAATTACGAGTTCACAGTGGTTCCTTTCAGGCTAACCAATGCACCTACAATTTTCATGAGTCTCATGAATGGAGTTTTCAAGACCTTTTTGGATAGGTTTGTCATTGTGTTTCCGGATGACATCTTGATATATTATCACTCGATTGAGGAGTACCACGAGCACTTGTGACAGGTGTTATAGGTTTTGAGAGAGCATCAATTGTATGGGAATTTGGAGAAGTGTTCCTTCTTTTAGTCTGAGATTCAGTACTTGGGGCACATTATCACATGCGAGGGTATCTCTGTAGATCCCTCGAAGATTTGTGTTATAATTGATTAGCCAGCCCCCACCACAGTGATAAAGGTCATGAGATTTATGAGGTTAGTTGGTTACTACCGTCATTTTGTTTAGGACTTTTCTAGGATTGTTAATACTATTACTTCCCTATAGCATAAATAGGAGAAGTTTTTTTGGTTAGAGAAGTGCAAGTAGGCCTTTCAGTTGCTCAAGGAGTGATTGACTATAGCACCCATCCTCGCCATTCCAGATCCTTTGGCCGACTTCATGGTTTGCACATATGCATGTATTGAGGGTCTTGGAGCGGTGCTCATGCAGGAACATCACGTTATTGCTTTTGAGTCTCACAAGGTCAATGACTACGAGTTTAATTACCCCACCCACAATCTTGAGCTTCCAATAGTGGTTCACGCATTGGTTTGTTAGAGGTATTTTCTTCTAGGTAGACCCTTTGTTTTGAGGACATATCATTTAAGCTTTCAAAATATCTTTTTGCAGCCCAACTTCAACGCCCGAAAGTGATGTTAGATGGAGTTTCTCTATGGTATGACATGGACATCCAATACATCAAGGGGAAGGAGAATGTCGTCGTTGATCTTTGCGTAGGTGGCAACATGAGATTTCCTCCTTGACATTACGATCAATTCTCAGGGGCAAGATTCTTTAGCATCTTCTAGGTGATAGATTCTATGAGGGAGCTAAGTAGATGGTTGAGTCTCAAGGGCCTTTAGTGGGAAAATATGTAGGGTGCACTTTGGATTCTAATGGTCTTATTTGATTTCAGAGGTGCATCTATGTGCCTAGAGCAGATGATTTGCGCAGATTGGTTCTTTCTGAGGCACATTAGGCACCTTACTCTACCCATCCTGGGATGAAGAAGATGCACGTAGACTTGAGGAAAATTTAATTTTGGCTAGGATTACACCGTGATATTGTAGATTTCGTAGCCTGTTGTCTTGAGTGCTAGAGGGTGAAGGTCAAGCATTCTCATCCCACCGGTCTTCTATACCCTCATGATATTTTGGAGTGGAAGTGGGACATGGTTTCCATGGAATTTATTGTTGGTCTTTCCACTTCATCGTTTCATCATGATGCCATCATGGTGACGGTGGATAAGTTAACCAAGGTTTCCCGCTTCTCTTTGACGAAGTTATCATATAATGTGGTTGCCATTGCATAGGTATTTATGGATGACGTAGTGAGATTGCATGGTATACCTAAGGCGATCATTTGTGATCATGGATCAATCTACACTTCTGAGTTTTGGACCTCTTTTCGGGTAGATTTGGGGACTTAGATTAACTTCATCTCAGCGTATCACCCTAAAATAGATGGGAAGATAGAGAGGGTGAACTAGGTACTTGAGGACATGCTTTGGATGTACTTGAGGACATGCTTCAGATGTATGTAATAGTTGAGAACCAATTTGATAAAATGATATTAATAAAGGTTTTGTGCATGAACACTGGAGGAGTTTATTGTTTAAAGGAATTTGATGAACTCAATGAAAATTATAGAAAAATTATCCAAAAGGTTATAAGTTGTTGAATCCATTACTCCAGAAGTAATTTATAAAATAATTATTTTCATAACTGAATTAAAAGGCATGAAATTCATGGTAGAGAAATATTTGGAAAAGAAAACTGAAGAGGTAATGAAACCAAAGGTAAAATCTCTATAAGTGGTCTCACTACGACATCAAGGAGAGATTAGGAGAGTTAAAAAGTAGGCCAATCAAGAGTTGTCACCATAATGGTAACTCAAAAGTAATGAAGTGATACAGGTGAGTTAGGAACACACATTGAAACATGGATTTCAAGAGATGACTAATTCTAAAATCATTGCAAGGTGAAATCTAGAAGTTTATTTGGATGATTTTTTTAATTGTTAAACACTTTTGATCAGAGCTATGAAATGGAGGGTTGATGGGGCCCCACCCGAAAAAAAAAAAAAGGTTGAAATAACACTAAAAAACACCAAATAACACCACACCAAATCCCAACAATGGCCCAGAGGAAAGGACAACATAAAGGAAAAAAATATTTCCCACCCCGAGGTTAGAAATAATATGAAATATTAGCTATCCGTCCCTTCTTTCCTTTTCTTTTCAACACATCAGGCCACTTGCCTTGATATGTGCTAACAATCAACATAAGATTATTTTCCTTAGTAGTTTCCGTGCTATCTGATATAGTGTCTGAATCAGAATTTGATTTTCCAGGTGAATGTCCATGCTTCGTACCACCTACTAATTCCTTGTTATTTGTATTATCTTATGTTATTTTTCTCTCCCCATTCTCATTATTCTCTTTACCCATTTCCTCCTTGAATGTCGTGGTTGAAACCAACTTTGGACACAATATTCCCCAACATGTAGCACCCTTCTTAACAATTTTGGAATTTTTGTTAAGCGGGAAAGAAGTGTGTAGATGACCTGGATTTTTATAGATACGACACCGAAATGTAGTATTCTCATAGTACAAGGGTTATATTCACTACAAATTCCCAAATTTCAAAGATATATGATCTGACAAGCCTTTACTAAAATCCACTTCCACACACAAAAGTGCACATTCCAACAAAAGTGCACATTCCAGATTGAATTTCTTCCATGTCCTCTTTTATAAATTTACCTAGAGGATTTACGATGTTCTTCAAGGCATACCAGAGATGCAAGGGTAAGGTGGGTAACCTTACCCAAACCAGAATTATCGTGACTGGGTGTGTATTAGGATCAAAATATGGGAACCACAAAGTAACATATAAACCAACTTTACCCCAAACTAGGGGCCCTCAGATAAACACCACTGGTAATCCTCATTATCTTTGAAATGAACAATGAAAAAACCTTTTGAACACAATGAAATTTCACACTTACTTGTCCAGTTCTCAAACACCCATTAATATAGGGCTGAAGAGGATGGCCAAAGACCATTAAATCTGCATATAATTGCATCCTCTAATAGGGTATTGAGATATGCATCTACAGACGAGTTTTTTTAAATCTCCAAATTAAAGTCTTCCGCAGCTAAATCGACCAAGAAAGCCTTTTTGCTGGCTTGGCTTCCCCCAATAGACCCCAATTCCTCTTTGAATGAGGACGAAGAGGGGACAGATCCCCTATCTTGACTAATTTTACCTCCTCTGGCCTGAGCTACTGCCAGGAATCCACCTCCCGAGCCCTTTCTGTCTGCTAGGATTATGTTCGGCCCTAGTTTATTTCCTTTAAGACCTGCAACGTTGGCTGTGGTTGAATCTTCCTTCCTCCTGCCACTTGCATTTTTTCCCTAAAATCCTTCACTGCCATGCAGGCTTGGTTTCTACCCATTCCCCTTCCCATTGCTGTGGTTAGGGTTTCTTCCCTCCATCATCGAGCTCTATATTCGATATTTTCAATAGTTTATTTGGATGATATTGCTACTTCTTAACTTAAAAGGTTAGTAATATTTAGAAGACAACCTTCATTATTTCAATTATTGGAAATAGATAATGAGGATCCAATGATAGTGAAGATCTTGGTTTAAATAAGAGTAAGTGTTGGATGATGGCAAAGGAGGAAATGGACTATCTAAAGGAGAATGTTACATGGGAATCAATACATCTATGTCCTTTAAGAAAATTAGTGGGTTGTAAATGGGTTTTCAAGATGAATTTATTGTAGAGATAAACTTAGATATATACAAGGATAGATTATTTGCGAAAGGGTTATCTCAACTCAAGGGCATTAAATTTCTTGAGGTAATTTATCCTCTCTTAGAATTGATTTCTATCATATGTATTTTATCTGTTACTACTGCATATGATCTGACGATAGATCAAATGGATGTTAAAATAAAAAAAAATCATGGGGAGATTGAGGAAGAAAAATACATGAAACAACGTTAAAATGTTAGATTCAAGGAGAAAGATGACATGGTATGTCTCTTGAAGAATTCATTCTATGTCCAAAAACAATCACCAATGATGTAGAATCAAAATTTTTATTAGCGTGTTCACAAGTTTTTCCTTCAAAGAAGCAACATGGAACCTTGTGTTTAGTTTAAAGAAGAAGAGGACACATTTATCATCATAGTGCTCTATTTAAATGATATGTTATTATTTAGAAATAAGAGGGAAATGATAAAATGGGTGAAATCTTAACTTTGTTAGAAGTTTGACATGTAGGATCTTGGTATTACAATGTAAATTTTTGGCATGGAGATCAAAGTGGATTTTGTGAATAAAACTATTTTGTTGAATCAAAGAAAGTATATGGAGATGGTGTTGGAAAGTTTTAGGTTGTAGGATAATAAGCCAAAAAGTAGACCCTTTCTAATTGGTTAGAAAATATGTATTGAACAATGTCCAAAGACACAAGAGGAGTTAGAGGACATGATACAAGTTATGTATTAGAGTGCGGTGGGAATCTTGATGTATGTAATAGCCTTCAAAAGACCTTAGGTTACACATCAGGTAAGAGTAATTATTAGATATATGAAAAATTTGGGGAAAGAGCTTTGAATTAGGATTAAGCATGTTTTTTAGATATTTATAGGGAACTAGTGATCATGCTATTAAATATCAATGGAAGGCCCTTAGTGTAAGAAAATACTTGATTCTATATGGTTTTTTGAAATCTTACTTGGGTGGTTATCTTGACCTACGAAGATCCACCTGTGGTTACTTTTTATAGTTTTTCAGTGGAGTAGTAAGATGGATGAGAAAGCATCAAACAAGTGTTTCTATTTCCACTAGAGAGTTTAAATGTATGGAGGAAACACATGCTTGTAAGGAAGTGGTCTAGATTAAAAGACTACATGGCTCAATTGGTTTTATAAAAAAATTAGTACGTATAGGTTTTGAATCAAAGAGTGCAATTTATCTCATGAAGACCTTGAGTATCATGTTCGAGAAAAGAACATTGATGTGTAATATCATTTTTTCATAGAAATGATAGAAGAGAAGATGGTAAATCTAGAAACGTTGAGACAAAGGTGAATATGGTTGATTTCCTTACTAAGGTAGTGAGTTATGAGAAGTTTACTTTCTTAAAGAAAGAATTGGGATTAATACCATGTATTTGATAAGGAATGAGATTTTGTTTTCCATATTGGATTAGGTAACAAGGAGGATATAAATTATAGTTTTATACCCATGTAGTGCCCATGCAAGGGTGTTTCAATATTTTATCTTCTATAATTTAAATCAATGGTTGTGTGAAATAATAGTAAAGTTAACTTAGCTTTATAACTTGAGTTCATTGTCAAATTAGTGGCTATGATTTAAAGTATTATTTTAATACTTTAGCTTTCTTTCAAAGCAAGGTTAATTATAGGACGTTCTTTGTTTATAAAAATTACATATTCTCATTATGATAGATATGAAGGAAAGACTCATTTGGTTTGAGCCTAGAAGTCTGGATGTTGGTTATTGTATTTGTAATCTTTTCAAGTTAATACATGGTTAACGTTTGATAGGGTTTTTTACCGTAAATGGTTTTCCTAGGATAAACACCGTGTCAATATTTTTGAAAGTTCTAGTTTATTTCTGCATATTCTACTTTAGTTTATTGCTTGTATGTTTGCATAAAATCCCAACATCGTCTCCAAAATTTGATATCTTTTTTCCATTTGGAACATATTGTCCCCCTCTTCCCCTACCACTCATCCCTATTTTTATATAATATAATTGATGGTAAATTTTTAAGACTTAAAATTCTTGATAATAATTTTCTCAAATTGTTGAGTTGAAGAGAAAGTGGTTGAAATTTCATGTAACAAACAAACACAACCATAATGTTACTCCCTATGAGTTGGAGTATATAGAAACAATTGTTTGATTTGAGGCATTTGTTATTCCTTGCATTATAACACAAGTCATAATTCCTCTCTCATTTCTAGATCATCTCCAGTCCACTGAAACATCATTATTAGATAAGAAGATGAAAAACAAAATTATACAAAAAAATTATTGGGGTTGTTTAAAGTGGATCAAAAGTAATAGTAAAAATAGAAGTAACAAAGACAAAGTATATGGGACTGAACAAGCCCACAAACACCGATCTCCCTCTTCCTCATTCCTATGTATACCTGGTCATGATTGAATATGATCCCAAATACAATACCTTTAACACTCACATGTTTACTCTTACTTATTATTCTCGTCCTCTTTATTTTCCAATAAGTAAATTAGATGGTATTTCATATGAATACAATTAATGTTTTACCGATGTCAAATTTATACCTTTGGAGTTATCATTATAGAGATGATATTTGATGTTTCACGAGACTTGTATATAGTTATAGATTTTATGTGAATAATATTAGAGGATTAGGAATATAGTGTATCATTAAGTTCCCCTTTGATAAGGTCCATATATTTTTTTGGTAAGGAGAAGGAATATTAATTGGTGACATTATAGACACAAGAATATAAGTGTAAATTAGATGGATAAATATGTGAGAAAAAAACATGACATCTTACAACAAAAAAATGTTAAAAAATTGGAAGTCATGAGAAGTGTTTATCATGGTTTAGATGATGAAATCACACCCAACCAAGCTCTAAGTAAATCTTTCTTTCAATTTTTTCTTGTTAAAATCAAATGGAAATTTTAATTCAATAAAGAAAACATTGTATGTAATTAATCATTTTATTTTGTGTAAGGGTAGTGGATATGAGCACAATATAGGATCTATGGATAGTGTTAGAGTTGTTGATAGAGATCTAAATATTGGTAGCAAGTGGTGTGTTTGTATAAGTAAAATTAGAGAATCTTGTCCATTGAAAATCTAATTGTTAATTTTGGTTCAATGTTTATGTAACCATATACATCTCAATGATGTAGTGAATCATTAACATAGACAAGATAATAATCTCACACATATGGTATGGGAGTGCATTAATTCTAATAAAAATGTACCATGGATTAATTATACAATAACTCATTTAAAATTAAATAAAGTATGCCATTTTGCACTACAAGATATGATAACACAAACTCATTATTTAAGAAGGAAAACTAAACATGATAGTTATAACTACTAGTAACAATTATCAAAGAGGTTAGTGTGATTGAAAATCATATATTTTATGACCAAAAACCTTGCAAGAATCATTTTTTTTATGTATTTGTTTTTGTATCATAATATTTTCATTATATAGAAGAAAAGTACATTTAAATCCACTCATTCTATTATAGGTGAAAACATATTTAATGTTTAGATAGACATGTTGCAAATAAAGACCTGGTGAGTTTCTATCATAAATGTTTTTTTTTAAATTCTATGCTTTTGGTGGGAGATAAGTATCATCTGATAATGACTAAATCATTCTTGAGGGGATGAAATGAAATGATTTATTTCACTTTTCCATAACATTTTAATTTTGTAAATGCTAATTCGTGAAAACATTTATAGAAAAATTAAACCATCAACAATGATTCTAAAATATTTTTTAATCATGTTATCCCAAAGCATTATCGTTGTGTTAATACATTTTGGTGATGGCAAAGCTATATATATATTGAATTGGAACTGAATTCCCTCCTTCTTTTACTACTTTTGAATGTATCAAATATATTTCATGCTTGTGACTATCTAGTGTATATGATAGCATTTATCTACCATCTTATTACATACGAGTTATATGATTACATCATGAATACTTTATGTTGTCAAATGTGTCCTATTAATTTTTTAATTTATTTTCAAATGTTAATGAATTTTTAAAAATTAATTACTAGTGATTTGATACAAATGGGTTGGTAAAGTTTGCACTCATAAGTGAGAGGTTGTAGATTTGATTCACAATTCATCATAGAGTTTTGAATATATAATAATTGTTTAAATTTTCTATTATTGTATAAAGTTTTCTTTCTCATTTTGTAGGGATTGTATATTTTTTGCATTATCAAATATATGGATCTTTGTTAGAGTATCAAATAAATTTAATTATTTCATTAAATAATAAAAATGATTAAAAATTCGTACATTATTAAGTATTAAAATTCCTACATGTAATTTTTTTACGATGTGTTTCTGGAAGTCTCCTCTGAACCCTAAACACTTTTTTTTTTATGAAATAGCCTATATTACTTAATAAAATATTACAGTCTATCCACAAAAAATATGGGTGGTAAAGGGCACACCCCATGATCAAAGTAGCCAAAGGCTAGGAGACAAATGTATCAGGCCCAAGGGGCAACCAAAAACATAACAATGCCAAAGGAAAACAAACTAAGCCGCCGCAACAAACATAGAGGCAGGGGGTGGTGGTGGAGGCCCTTTATCCTCCAGGTTACTACCTGGAAGATCATTTCCATCCAGAAGGGGCGGCCAACCGGAACCAACTTCTTCTTCTTTGTCGTCCTACTGATTAGGAGATATGGCAAGAGACAATCGAGGTACTTTGCCAAAATCCCACCCATCCCACTACACAAGAGGCGGGAGTGGTGGCAGGAGCCCCGACCAATGTGCTGCATGGATTGTTGCGGGGACCCCCAACCACCGTGGATGATAGGGCTTCGTCGATGCTTGTGATGTCACCTGGGAGAGTGATGATGGTGAGCACGTTCATCTAACCAACCTCGGCCACGACGTCCTCTCGAATGTACACTCCCAGAAGGGGAGGTAGGGGGTTACCGTGCCACAATGCAAGGAGCATTGGCCCAATGATCCAGAAGGGTTTGGAGGTGCCACACTTCTAGCTCTACCTTGCGGGCCTGGTCCTGGATTTGTAAAAACACATTCGAGATAAGCATGGACTTATCATAATGTGAAAGAAAGCAAGAAACTGTGGAATTAGCAAAAATAGTAGAATTGCATTCTTTCCATATAAAAAAAAGGATCTTCACTCTGAAAGTATGCCACACTTGTGCAAAAGCATGGGGAATGGAAATAGAATACCCAAGAAAAGCATGTTGCCAAAGAAATGGAGCTGGTCAAAATGGCTGAAAGAAATCATGGATCCAAGCCCAAATAGCCTGAGCTTTTGGGCAGTACCAGAATAGATGCATAAGCGTCTCAATATGCCTACTAAAAGGGAAAAGCCGAGGAGTAATCCCGTAATGAGCTAATCTGCGCCCAAGAGGGAGGCTTTGAAAAAGTAGGCACCAAGCAAAACAGGCTAGCTTGGGCTGAAGGATGGCTTTCCAAACTTTATGAAATCTAGCTTCCCAGGAGGACCATCCAGAATTGATGGACCATCTAGAGTTTAGCAAAGCCACCATTGGCAGCCTGGGGGTGAGAAGAGCATACCCTTTTCCTGGGGAGTAATTTAAGAATGGGGTATCTGGAAACCATTTCCAGTCCTTCCACCAAGGCCTGAGAGAGACAACACTAACTTTGTGAAGCATCTCAACAGGAATGGAATCAAGAACTTCCTGAGAAGAATCTCTGTCAGACAAAGCAAGCTGAAACTTGGATTTAGCTTGAGGCCAAGAGAGAAGCAGTCTGGACTGCCTGTAAAATATGTCTTTAAGAGTGTACAAGCCTCAATGATATAACTTAAGAGCATGAACCCAGGGAACTTGGGCAAGTGGCACATCATGAAAATTGATGAGAGGAGACCACCAGATGTTGTGGTCATTAATGGAAAGCCCATTACAGAAACCATCCCCTTCCCGTATTAAAAAGGGTTTGAGAAATTCACAAGATTTCCATATACTTTTGACAACAAAGGTGCCCACAATCTTAACCAAGGCTTTGAGAATGAGCAGATTATGAAAATCCAGCCCTTGCCAAGTTTTGCACCCTTGAGGGGATCCTTGGCAAATATAGTTGCAAATCAGCACTTTCCAAGCTTCATTGCCAGTGCAGGCCTAAATGATCCACTTGGAAGCTAGTACAGTCCCCTGGCAGCCAATGTCGGTCAGACCAAGCCTGCCAAAATCCCTAGGGAGGCAACAATATTCCCAGGCAACTCTGTGAAAGCCTTTTCCAAACTCCGAGCTAGCCCAAAGGAAATCTCTGAGAAGTTTTTCCAAATTCTTGTAAGAGGCTTTGGCCGATACCTAACATGAAGAATAATAAACATGCGTGGTAGCCAAAATCTTGGAGAAAATCTAAAATTTTCCTACCAGCAAAAAGGGTTTAGTAATCCAGTACTCTAACTTGCGAGAGGCCCTGTCAATAACATACTACCAAAGTTGACTCGGAGCAACAACAAATGCAAAGGGGATACCCATGAATTTAAAAATTTCTCCATACTGGATGTATTTTTAGTCATAACGATTAAGCCAACCATGCTTGGGGAGAAAATATTGCCTAAATCATTGGGCCTTTCTCCATTGGATATTGGAGCCTAAAGCTAAACAATACGTGTCCAAACATTACATGGCATTGTTGATATTTGCGTCTTCCTCCAGGAGCGTGAGGAAGGAGTCATCTGTAAAATGCCCATTGACAAGCTGAAGGGGAGTTAGGGAAGGGAGTTGAATCCCTCTTACAAGCCCTTGATCCCAAGCATGGGAAATGAGAAACCCAAAACCTTCAGTGACTAGCACATAAAGAGCATGTTCTCAAGGACAACCTTGCCTAATAGAGCAGAAAATCCCAAACTACTCGGAAGTATGACCATTTACAGATAGAGAGGCAATGACATCTGCAAAAAGCATTTTGACAAAGGCGATGAAAACTGAGTCGAAGCCCAACGCTTTAAACATCGCCAAAATGAAATGCCATTCAATCCTGTCATAAGCTTTTTCAAAGTCAATTTTGACAAACATGGCATATTTTTTAGAGGTTCTTTCCCACTACATACCTTCCCAGACAACCAAGATATTATCCAGAATGTACCTACTCTGTATGAAACCAGTTTGCTCAGGATTGACGATAACTAGCAAGATGGGCCGAAGCTGAAAAGCTAAATCCTTATCTATGATCTTGTATGAGACATTGAGCAAGGTAATCAGCTACCAATTATAGATGAGCTCTGGGTCTCCTTAGGGATGAACTTTATGTGACCTCAATTAATAAGGGCATCGAGGGACCTTGAGTTGATAGCTTCGAGGTAGACTTGCAGTAGATCTCGACCAACCATGTCCCAAAGGGCTTTGTAAAACTCACAAGGAAATCCATCCATTCTAGGAGCTTTATCATTGGCCATGAGGGAAATGTCGACACTAAAATTTTCCTTCGTAATTTCTATTTCATTAATATATGTATTAGGAATATGATGTTGTTAAGTATAATTAGTAGTAGCGTCTGATAGAAGATAATGGCACCGTCAGTACGGTGCCGCCAATAATGTGGAGTACGGTAACAGTCAAAGTACAATAGGAATGTTGTAAAAAAGTACATATTTGTCAGTAAGTGGTCGGGTAATGTTAAAATGTCAAAGTTTGGGTAATTAGAGAAGTAGGGTCTACGTGATTAGGAATTAGAGATATTATATTGGTAATAAGGACAAGTGAGTGAGGTCATAAATATTTTGTATATTTTTATTTGTAAAAAGTCTAAAAATGTGGAACCCCATGTAAAATGATAAGGTTTATCTTATCTTAAAAGATAAGCTTACATGTACAGATAAGAGTTAAGGTATGGAATATGATTCGTCAGAGTGGATTTCTTATCCTATCTTAGAGATAAGATGGATAAGCCTGGAAGTTCTATAAATAGAGAGGCCCCCCCCTCATTTAGCATAGAAGGAAGTAGTGAGAAATATTGTAGGAAGTGTGCGAAGGAAGACATCAATTTAAAGGTGTGTTGAAGAAGCCATTAAGAGGTGTAATTGTAAAGTTTCTCCCCATAGTCTTGGTGAAAGGCAAGTGAAGTCAATAACACTTGAAGTACCTCATGGGTGAGATTGTAACAGTTTCACGTTAATATTCTAAATTACTTTGATATTTCAGATTTGTCATCATTCCGTCTTATCATAGTCAATGGTATTCTTGTGTTATGTTGTTGTTTTGTTTCCAGATTACATCCACCAAACTAAAGGCTATGCATTAGTAAATAATCATAACACGAGGAGTTCCCGGTGAAGAATTATCATAGTGCCGGATTGGTGATGACATTTTGGTTCCGTTGCCCGAGACCATTCCTCGTTGGTGGATTTTTCTAGAGAGATATTCCCACTTAGTCAAAAATCAATTGGAGGGTAACCTTGTTTTTTACCGTGCATAGTAGTTACCATGGTAAATTCATTTTTGCCATGAATAGTAGTTACCATGGTAAAGTCATTTTTGCTAGAGAATAGTATTTACCGCAGTAAAGTCACTTTTTTACCGTGAATAGTATTTACCGCAGTAACTTCACTTTTTACCGTGAATAGTGTTTACCACAGTAAAGTCAGTTTTTTACCCGCAGTAAGTCAAGTTTTACCATAGTTTACCGTGGTCATTTCTATTTTACTATAGAAAGGTGTAAAGTCACTTTCTAGTATAGTGATTCCAATTATTTGTGCACATAAGTCTTGTTGATTGTACTTGTGGGTTGGTATTTCACGGTGGTTACTTTTGAAAATGGGAAAGATTCCTATTTTTTCAGCTCAATCTAATGAAGATGCTTCTTCTTTCATTCAAGAGTTTAAACGATCTTGTATTTGTAATGGCCTTATAAGAAGGGAACAATGGACTGAATTTTTTCCTACCTTTTTGGATGGTTCAGCACTTAGGTGGTTTGAAACACTAGGTGATAATGTGAAAAATTCATGGGATTTATTAACTGAAAGTTTTCTTGAAGAATTTGGTGAACAACAGAAATATGCAGATCTCATGATCGAGATCACAAAGCTATCCCAAGGAGAGAAGGAGAAGATAAGGGATTATCATGCTCGTGTTCTAGAGCTAAGGAGGAAGCTCGATGCCCAGATCCGGAAGGAAGGATTAGCGGATGGGTTGATGAATGGCATGGATAATCTCCTCTGTAAGCACTTCATTCTTGGGATGAAGCCAGAGATCAGACAATGAGTGAAGTATGACCGCCCAGCTACCATTGAACAAGCAAAGGAGATTGCAAGAAGGCAAGAAGAAAGCATGGAAGAGGAGCCCAAAGAAATTGTTGCTAAAGTAGAGCCTACACTAGCACCTTTGGTCCAGAATCCACAACCACTCCCGGTGAGCACAAATATTTCTCCTAGTAAATCTACTGAGTATGAAGATTTGCTCAAAAAGATGGGTCAGTTAACTATTAATCTTCTTCAAGGAAAGGAATTTAGTTCTCAGGGAGGAGATAGAGGTCCAAAAAGAAATATTTCTGAAGTTGTATGTTATGGTTGTTATAAAAAGGGTCATTATAAGTATAATTGTCCAGATAGAGCTTCTACATCTGGTAAAGGAGATAATGATAAAGGAAAAGCACCTGTGAATTCTTTTGATGTAGTAGATAAGAGCAGAAATAATGAAGTAGATGTGTTTGTAACAAAAAGAAAGAAAGAAAAAGATAATCAAGATGGAAATGATCCTAAGAAGATGAAAGAAGAAACTAGTAAGAAACATAGGAGAAGAAAGTTGGGTGTGCAGGATTTTCTGATTTCACAGGGGCAAGGACCATACTCCATCTTGGAAGATCTGTCCAAAAGGCCTGCAAATATTACATATGGTCAACTCTTGGCTATGTCTTCTGAGAAGAGGCGGGAGTTGCGAAGTGGACTCAATGCTCGACGAAGGAAGGAGGTTGAGGTCCCTGTTTTGGAGGCAGAGGCGGATCCCTATGCTCCACAAGCTGAGGTATTATGTAATGGTATTTCAATTCATGATGTCTTAGTTGATGGAGGTGCTGCAGTTAATGTAATGACCGAGTCTGTAATGAATATGTTGGGTTTAAAAATTGATCGCCCTTCAACACTTATGTTAAGGTCATTAAATAAGGGAAAAACTAAACCAGAAGGTGTAGTTTCAAATGTGGCAATATCTGTTATGGGTGTTGTATGTGTGGTAGACTTTCAGGTGATGAAAAATGGTACTGTTGCGTACCCAATGCTGCTAGGAAGACCATGGCTAAGGAGAGTTCATGCAAGAAACTACTGGAATGAAGGTTTCATGACACTTGGACGTGGTAGAGAGAGGGTGAAGATAAACGTGATCCCTCGACATCATAAAGCAGAACCTATGGATTCAAGTGATGAAACTGATGATTGGACATCCTCTGATTGCTCTAGTACTAGTGAAGTGGACACTGAAGATGAAGAAAGCGAGGTGGATGTTTCAGTCATGGATATCCTTCCAGTCACACCAACTCATGATCCCATAAAATTATCTGAAGAAGAAGTTGATGATCGTCTCCAACAAATAAAGATTGGTGATGCTGTGATGGAGAGTGAGAAGGAATCCTACCTCCAGCTCTTTCGAAGGTACATACACCTATTCACTTTTGATTACAAGGAACTCCGTCAAGTAAGTTGGGTAGAACATTGTATTGAGCTGGTAGATGGTGCTAAGCCCATAAAGCAAATGCCATATAGAATGAATCCTAATTTTTCCAAGACTGTAAAAGAAGAAATAGATAAGTTGCTTGATGCAGGATTCATATTTGCTGTGGAGAATTCAGAATGGGTTTCTCCCATTGTGATCTCAATAAAAAAGAATGGGAAGCTACGCATTTGTGTTGATTACAGGAAGCTCAATAAGGCAACAAAGAAGGATCATTACCCTCTTCCATTTTCAGATCAGATCTTGGACGAAGTAGCTGGCCAGGAGTGCTATAGTTTTGCTGATGGATATAGCGGCTACAACCAAGTTCGTATAGTAGAGAAAGATCAGCTAAAGACCACGTTCACCACTCCTTAGGGAACGTTTGCTTATAGAGTTATGCCTTTTGGGTTGTGTAATGCTCCAGCAACATTCTAGCGTTTGATGAATAGGGTGTTCGAACCCTACATTGGGACCTTCATCAGAATATTTCACCCCTGGATGATTTTTGCATCTATGGGAGCAAGTTGGACCACTCTGCACCAAATGGAGACAACATTTCAAAGGTTAGATGTAAGCACAAGCCTCACTAAACCCTACAAAGTGTGTCTTTGGATGTTCTAAAGGTGTTTTGTTAGGGCATGTTGTATCCAGAGATGGTATTCCAGTACTGATCCTGATAAAGTTTCAAAGAATCAAAAGATTTACCATTTCCTATTAATAGAAGTAAGTTGAGATCATTTTTAGGCCATGTGGGTTACTATAGAAGGTTCATCAAGAATTTCTCAAAGATTGCACAGCCAGCTAACCTAGTTCTTGAAGAAGGATGTTACTTATGAACCAGGAAATAAGGCGCATGAAGCTTTTGGACAACTGAAGGAAGCCCTGGTGTCTTCACCTGTTTTGAAGAATCCAGATTGGAGCAAGCCATTCATTGTGTACACTGATGCCTCAGATGCAGCACTAGGAAGTACTTTGAGCCAAAATGATGAAAATGGGAATGAACATCCAATTTACTTTGGGAGCAGACAAATGAGCAGTGCTGAGGTAAATTATACTGTAACTGAAAAAGAGAGGCTTTGGCTATCATTTTTGCTGTAAAGAAGTTTAGAAATTACTTGCTAGGGCAAAAATTTCTAGTTGTAACAGACTTGTCATGCTCTAAAATATATTGTAAATGAGCCTAACCCATCTGGCTTTATATCAATACATGGGTCGAGCCCAGGAGACAAGAATTTGACATATGAAAATGTAGATAAGCCAGCCCAAGAAGCCATGTGAATGCAAATGCACATTCTTCATTAAGCCTATCGGTGGTTGAGACATCACTTCTTGCCATGCTGAAGAAGAATGCGACCCGATGTGCATTAAAACTGGTATCCCTTGAAACAATCGCTTCTAGTGCATTACCATAGATATTTGGAATTATCTGAATGAATCTCAATTTTCTCTGATGGTAGACTACATGCAAAGACGAAGAGATTGATTACTCAGAATCATGTAGAGAATATTCATAAGCTTTCTGCATGGAGTATAAAGAACGTGCAAATCCGAGCTCTAGATCGAAAGTTATGGAGGTATGAAGTCGTTAGGGCACAAAATCAAGGCGAATGAACGTGTTTTTGAAGATCTTTCCACAATGCGTACATCTGGAGGGCACTTCTCTGGACAACTTACAACAAGAAGGCACGCATTGGATTGGTCACGTGATTCTCTCTGGCCTCTACCTTTCGGCGGGCTTTCTTATGAAATTTCCTTGTGGGCCCTAGCTGGGACACGTGGCACTATCCCATTGGTAACGGGCTAAGACCCTTCAAATCTCGCTCCATTATGACCTATTCTGACCTTTGGTCCCTTGTGACACGTGGGGAATAGATTTTGGTTGGTTCTCGGCCCTTTCGGCTACCTTCGCGTCCAAAAATAAGTCCATATTGTAGTTGCCACAGATTATTTAACCAAGTGCTGTTGAAGCTAGGACATTGAAAATCAACTTCCATGGTTCGCCCGAGTTCGGCAAGGTTCATGTATGAACGCATTTGTCACCACTTATCCCTGTGCTTGCACGGGACAAATTAGAAATTGTTCACCCGATCAAGGAAGCCGATTCGCGTTAATCGCGGCCCTGATAGAATCCCATTTGCCTCCAGACTGTTTGTTCTCATTTCGACCGAACCGACCGGTTCACGTATCTTTGTCCCAGATGTCCCAAAGCAGTTAGTGCAAAAGTTCTCCTTTTCGGCCGGATCGGCTTTTCGCGCCTGCCGCGTACTTTTGTCCCAGATGTCCCAGTCACTTCCGGACTGCCTAGAGGCCTTTCGGCCGATCCGCGTCTTTCTGTCCCACACGTCCCTACTGTTGCAAGGACTAGGACTTAGCCAATTTTCACGATTTTTCCTGGCCCAAGTTTATTTTCTGCAACCTTCTCGCATTTTCTCAGAGCTTGCTCTCTTCAACCTGGTCAGGAGAGTTAAAAAATTTTCTGAAGGGACCCTAGAAACATGATTTTTGCCCTGAATCAATCTATTTTCCGGGGGCTTGAATATTCTGATGCATGTTATCAAAATTTACCCTGGGGGTGAATTTTGGATAACAGGACCTTCATCAGAGTATTTCTGGATGATTTTTGCATCTATGGGAGCAAGTTGGACCACCTGCACCAAATGGAGACAGCATTTCAAAGGTTAGATGAAGCACAAGCCTCACTAAACCCTACAAAGTGTGTCTTTGGATGTTCTAAAGGCGTTTTGTTAGGGCATGTTGTATCTAGATATGGTATTGGTACTGATCCTGATAAAGTTTCAAAAATCAAAGATTTACCATTTCTTATGAATAGAAGTAAATTGAGATCATTTTTACGCCATGTGGGTTACTATAGAAGGTTCATCAAGAATTTCTCAAAGATTGCATAGCCACTAACCCAGTTCTTGAAGAAGGATGTTACTTATGAACCAGGAAATAAGGTGCATGAAGCTTTTGGACAACTGAAGGAAGCCCTGGTGTCTTCACCTGTTTTGAAGAATCTAGATTGGAGCAAGCCATTCATTGTGTACACTGATGCCTCAGATGCAGCACTAGGAAGTACTTTGAGCCAAAAGGATGAAAATGGGAATGAACATCCAATTTACTTTGGGAGTAGACAAATGAGCAGTGCTAAGGTAAAGTATACTGTAACTGAAAAAGAGGCTCTGGCTATCATTTTTGATGTAAAGAAGTTTAGAAATTACTTTCTAGGGCAAAAATTTCTAGTTGTAACAGACCATCAGGCTCTAAAATATATTGTAAATAAGCCTAACCCATCAGGGAGGATATCAAGATGGATAATTTTGCTACAAGAATTTGAATTTGATATTATAGATAGGCTAAGAAAGAAGCATGTCAATGCAGATGCACTCTCTCAAGCCTATGATGGTTTAGGATCATCTTGTGATGATGATGATTTCCCTGATGCAGCCTTGTTATCCCTTGACACAATCCCTAGTGAATACACAAATATTTGGAATTATCTGAATGAATGCAAGTTTCCTGATGGTGCCAATGCAAAGACTAAGAGAAAGATTACTCAAGCCAGTCGTCCATATTCTATTCTGCATGGAGTATTATTTAGAATAGAACCTGATGGACAGTACAAGAGGGAAGTTGGACGTGATCAAGGGAAGGAACTGCTAGAATAATTCCACAATGGTACATGTGGAGGGCACTTCTCTGGACAACTTACAGCAAGAAGGATCTTGGATGCAGGTTATCAATGGCCCACTCTTTTTAAAGATTGTTTATAATTATTGTAAGACATGTGATATTTGTCAAACACATGGTAACCATAAGACTTCATCAGCTCCATTATGTCATATTCTTCCCCTTGGTCCCTTTGAAAAGTGGGGAATAGACATTGTAGGTCCACTTCCAACTACATCACGCCAAAATAAGTATATTGTAGTTGCCACAGATTACTTTAACCAAGTGGGTTGAAGCTAGGCCATTGAAAGTAGCTTCCATGGATGAAGTGGCAAGGTTCATGTATGAATGCATTGTCACTAGATTTGGTTGCCCATTAGAAATTGTAACAGATCAAGGTAGCCACTTCATTAATGACGTGGTAGAAGCCCTAGTCAATAAGTTTTTTATTAAGCATAGGACGGCAACTACATACAAGCCAAGCACAAATGGACAGGTGGAACGAACAAATTTTGTGTTGTGTCAAATTCTAGCAAAAGATGCAACTTTGCAGGTACATAAATGGGATAAGAGGATTCATGCAGCATTTTGGGCATATAGGGCAACATCAAAGTCAGCAACAGGATACTCCCCATTTCAGTTGGCCTATGGCATTGATCCAGTTCTCCCTATTGAGTTTGATATTCCCACTGTGAGAGTTATGAAAAATGAAAGGATGGATGAAAGTGATTCAGTAAAAGAAAGGTTGGTACATCTTCATTTTCTGGAGGAAATGAGAGAAATAGCAAAGGATACAAGCCATAAGAAGAAAATGAAGCAGAAGGAATACTTTGATCAAAAGATCCAGTGGTCTCCATTTCATGTGAATGACTTGGTTCTAGTATATGATTCCAGATACAAAAAAAAGAAGACAGAAAATTTCTTCCAAAATGGATGGGGCCCTACAAAATAGTAGCTGCGCATGAAAATGGTAAGTACCGACTGGAGGAATTGGATGGCACTCCCATTACGAAATGGGTCAACCACGACAAGTTGAAGATTTTCCAAGCACCAGAATAGTCTACTCCGAGGACGGAGTAGAAGCTAGGAAGGGGGAAGATGTCGACACTAAAATTTTCCTCCGTAATTTCTATTTCATTAATGTATGTATTAGGAATATGATGTTGTTAAGTATAATTAGTAGTAGCGTCTGATAGAAGATAATGGCGCCGTCAGTACGGTGCCGCCAATAATGTGGAGTACGGTAACAGTCAAAGTACAATAGGAATGTTGTAAAAAGTAAATATTTGTCATAAGTGGTCCGGTAATGTTAAAATGTCAAAGTTTGGGTAATTAGAGAAGTAGGGTCTACGTGATTAGGAATTAGAAATATTATATTGGTAATAAGGACAAGGAGTCAGGTCATAAATATTTTGTATATTTTATTTGTAAAAAGTCTAAAAATGTGGACCCATGTAAAATGATAAGGTTTATCTTATCTTAAAAGATAAGCTTACATGTACGGATAAGAGTTAAGGTATGGAATATGATTCGTCAGAGTGGATTTCTTATCCTATCTTAGAGATAAGATGGATAAGCCTGGAAGTTCTATAAATAGAGAGGCCACCCCCCTCATTTAGCATAGAAGGAAGTAGTGAGAAATATTGTAGGAAGTGTGCGAAGGAAGCCATCAGTTTAAAGGTGTGTTGAAGAAGCCATTAAGAGGTGTAATTGTAAAGTTTCTCCCATAGTCTTGGTGAAAGGCAAGTGAAGTCAATAACACTTGAAGTACCTCATGGGTGAGATTGTAACAGTTTCATGTTAATATTATAATTTACTTTGATATTTCAGATTTGTCATCATTCTGTCTTATCATAGTCGATGGTATTCTTGTGTTATGTTGTTGTTTTGTTTCCAGATTACATCCACCAAACTAAAGGCTGTGCATTAGTAAATAATCATAGCACGAGGAGTTCCCGGTGAAGAATTATCATAGTGCCGGATTGGTGATGACAAAAACAACTTCATATAAGTCCTCTATAGTAAGCAATTTGTCACAGATAACTCTGTGTGCCTGTGAAATTTTGCAAGTAAGTACCGAGAGGGATTCAGCAAGCACAACTTGTTGCTCAGGAGACTCCTCCTGTGCTTTGAAAACCTGAACATAGTGCCTGACAAAGGCTTGGACCATCTAAGGAGTGTTTGTAATCCGAACACCATCATCAACAATAGTAGAAATTGTTGGTTCATGTGCTTGTCTTTGAGCCATTGGTAAAACTCTTTGGTGTTACGGTCTCCAATTTTATGCCAATGTAGCCAAGATTTGATCTAGGCACCTCGAGCTGTGCAATCATCAGAAATGCAGATTTGTTGCCACAATTTAGCAACTTGGAATTTTAGAGCCACATTGAAAGGAGCCTGTGCAAGCACCACCGTGGAGTAGCTCAACTCAACGGAGGTGGTGGAGTAAGCTCGCTGTCAGAATTCAGTGAGTTGGACACCATACACCTGGAGGAATTTAGTGAGCCAAATTATAACATCCTTCCACCAACTTATCCATCCAACCTTACCAAGAGGGTGAGGTGTAAGGTTCCAAATTTTGCGAATGTGTGCCAAAGTGGGGTCATGATGCAATAAAGCAGTATTTAAATAAAATTGTGTCTTTTTAATCTTTGGCAATTGAAAAGTCCATTCAATATGGAACCGGATCGGAATGTGGTTGGAAAGGACAACGACTGGCAAAGCTTCCACCGGTAGAGAATAACAGCTGGAAAATTTAAAGAAAGGCTATAAAGAGATCATGGTATGATCTAGCCTTTTAAAAGCTTGATCTTTTCCATTTCTAAGATTAGACCAAGTGTATCATGATAGCGTGCCGGTGTGGCGTGAATAATTAGGGTCATAAAACCCAAATATATTACGCATGTAAAACCAAGGCTACCTTTCACCAGTTGGCCACCTCATGGGTAAAAGGCCCAATTTATCATTAGGTTGCTCCACCATATTAAAATCCCCATTGATTAGCCAATGCACATTTGGAAGGTCATCAGCCACCCACCTCCAAAGCGCCGTCCTTTCTGACACGTCATTAGGTGCATAAACATTGATAATCCCAAAGGAGAGATTTTCAATATTGAATAACACCCAGAGAATACGGTTATTAGGGTCACATCCATGATTGACGTAATGCGGCTACCACTTCGAAGAAATAAATGTGATCATTCCACCTCTGCCAGCAACATGGTTGCTAGAGATAGCTAAACTGTCAGGCCAAATAGTCTTGGCGACAGAATCAAGTAAAAAACCTAAAACTTTGATTTCCTGTACACACAGAATATCCATATCCAGGAATATTTTCCTAAAATCTCACACTATGTATTTGTGAGTGGAGTCTGTGAGACCCCGAACATTCCATGAGTAGCAATTCATGAGGAAACATTGTCAAGATGCATTTATGAGTCTAACTCACTCAAACCATGAAGGGCCCCAAAACTATTCTGTAAAAACCGTTATTGGTTAATTGAAAAAAAATCAGATAGTTGAGCAGCCCACCAGCTGGTAGGGCTATACTCCCATTCCTTGTGCTCATGAGGAGGGCTGTGAGAACACCAAACTACCTACTTTCGTGGAGAAACCACTTTGTTATAAACGAGTAATGGTTGAAGACTAGCCTCATGCTGCAAAAGAGCAGGCTGAGATTTTGAGGCCAAAGGTGCCAATTTGCTTGAAGAACCAACCATACTACTAGCCAATACCTTCGTGTGGGCTAGAGGTAACTTGGTATCTGAAGGTTGCTTTGCAGCTGAGTTGGAAGCATTTGGAGGAACCTTTCCGGCTTGAGTAGATGAACCATGTTGTGAAGGCCCGACATGAGTGGCCTTGTTCTTGTTGGTTTTACAGCCACCCACAGTGTGCCAAACCTCCTCTTTAGGTTGAGGGCAAGGATCGCCCATAGGCTTTGAAGCGGGTGAGCAGTCAACAAGGGACAATCCCTAATTTTATGCTCAGAAGATTGACAGTGAAAACAAGTATTCAGAAGATTAATGTATACCACCTTCTGAGCAAAAGAAACATCACCAACCTGAATGACAATTGACTCTTTCAGGTCCTTTGAAATATCCAGTACAATGCAAACCCTCTTTTGTGGACGAGTTGCAAAGAACCTAGAAGGCTCTGTGTATATAACATGACTGAGAGTGGCAGCAATATGCTCTAAAAAATGCCAGCAAGGCATAAGAAGCCCTGGGAATTCAACCCAAATGGGGACTTTAAGAGCTGTCTGGTCAGAGATAACAAAGTCTCTGGTCCAGGGTGACAAAAATAGTAGGGAGCTTCTTATATACTAGGTTTGTTGCTTATGCAAAATAAGGGAAGCATGACTAGGATCAACAAATCGAAGGAAAAAAAAACACGGGTTAGGTTCTAGATGGAATCCAGTTTAATACTGTGCGCCGTCCAAGCAGTTTGGACCCATGATTTAAGCATACTTTTAGAGGGAGTCCTTCCAAAAAAATACCCTATTAAATAGAATTGTTCTAGCCATTTACAGGAGGAATTACATTCTGAAAGCGGTAAAACAATATCAGGGGAAGTATCATTACCTCATGGAATAATTTTGTCATGAACTTGCGAGGGCGTTTCCCTAGAGACATTGTTTGCAAACTCACCGCTCTCCGTTGCAGTTGAAACAACTAGACTAGAGTCATGCGAAGTCATATTTAAAGCCCGCCAAATGGCCAGGCTCTAGAAAAGAGGCCAAATAAATGCGTTAATGGCAATAGATCTCTCACTGTAGATGAACTCGCTGTTCTCGACATGCAAAACCCTCACAATTCTCAAACTTGAAGTGAGATATTTATACTTTTTATTACGTTTTTCTCTTTAGAGGAAAACATAAACATGGAAGCCTCGCATGCCAAATTAAAAAAATAATCCCTAAGCACTTTTTAGAGAAATTGATCTCAACTCTTGCTCTAGGTGATAATGATGAAGGCGATGTAGGTTTTTCCATCTCTGTAGTGTTGGTATTTGGATTTGATGGCCATTTTGAGGCTCTTCTGTGACCTAATCTAAAGAACCCTAACTCTATTACAATCGCTCATGGTGGCGACGACATAGGTGTGAGGTCCTCTGCTGCTCCTATTTTTACCTCTGCACAAAACATTGGAAATGGAGGTCATGTTGAGGGTTTAGGTGCCGGTTCTTCTATGGTGATGACGGGTGTTCATGTCCCTCTGGATCCTTCTTTTTGTTGTGGTGGTTCCTCAAATGGTAGTAAGGGGCTGGTTTCCCCCTCTGCTATTCTGTTCAAAAATTTGGGCTCTGATGTAGTTTCTGGGAAGCACTCTTATGCTACTGCTTCTACTCCATTTTCCAAACCCCTCTCTACTACCAAGGCTTCACCATTTTTCACTCTTGGAGATTCAGTTCTTGAGACCGAGGATTTCTTCTCTTCCAATGGTTTAATCTTCCGCTTCAATGGACTTTAGCCAGGAATTCCACTCCTCCACTCGTGGATTGCTATGAACTGACATCCTATTTTTTTAGGTAGGATTGATATTTATTCCCGTGTAAGGGGATTTTTTATTGTTTTTTTAGCACAGATGATGATAAGGCTATCATTTTATCTAAGATCTGGGAATTGCAAAATCATCACTTGTTGATGAAACCTTTGTTCCTGACTTTCAGTCCACTCACAACATATTTCTTTGTTAATCTTGTCTGGATCCATTGACCCCATTTGCCATTGCAATTTTGGGAGGGGAAATTTTAACTGTTATCAGTAATAATTTAGCTAATTTTTTATCCATTGATTCCAATACAGAGTCCTACTCTCACACTAATTTCACATGGATATTGGTGGATATGGATACTTCACTTGATCTACCAACTTTTATTAACCTTAAAGTATGGGACAAGGTTTGGTCACAACCCCTAGATTATGAAGTATTTCCCTTTAGATGCAAAAAAGGCTTTAACCTAGGACATCTCGCTTCAGACTGTCAAATGCTAAAACAAAAATCTAAGAAGGAAAATATTTCTTGGTGGAAGGACTCTCATCAAGATCTGTTATTCATTGATGTGAAACCCGAGTCAACTACTAATACTAAGGACATTTCTAATAAGGAACCCATCTCAGTAGGTACACCTTTAATGGAGAAGGTTGGAGCAGTTATGATGGATTAGATGTAAACATTGATTCTAGATAGTGCTGCTGACGGTGCTGTTACCAGTTTCACTACTGAGAAGCTCAATTCTGGTAGTTTAGATTCCTCTAATTTTCAACCTCCAACTCACTCAAACAAAAAATGCAGACCCTAACAAGAGTGGCGACTAGATTGTCATTAAAATAAAAACTAATGCTTCTTCTATGCAATTAAGATCCCATGTAAGGGATTTTATAATGTAATATGGTTTCAACGATAATAATGAGTGTTGTAGTCTCCATTTTTTTATTATCGATGTTGTTCTTATTTTGAATCCCCCCTTTGGTGTTAGGGGCTCCCTCTTTGTTATGCTTAACTATTTTATACAGCCTTGAGGGATTATTGTACAAGGATGTGGGTCCTTTCAAAACCCTCAACTTTTACCAATTTCCAAAAAATATTCCTACATGTATGGAAATAATTTAAGAGCATTTTAATTGTGTATTGAAATATCAAGCATGTGAAGGCTTGTATGACTATGTTAAATTACAATCAATATGACCTCAATATATATCTAATGGAATTCATCTTGAAATGACTCAAATAAGTGCTCATAAAATCTCATAAAAACATATTAATCTAATTAAATTTTTGATGAAATCCTTTCACCCCTTAATTGGTTGGAAGACCTTTGTGTACTGATTTTAAAGTTAATAATTTTACATGATTTGCCCAAATTTTTTTTAGAATTCTTTATAAAATTTTCAATTCTATTATTAAGTATAAGGACAACGTCTACAACCTTTATAATATTTCTCTATCTTGTCCCAAAATGGGAGTTTTAATTTAACAAGGTAAGGTCATAAATGAAATCACAATTAAATGTAGGTTTGTGCTAAAGGTTATTGTTGTATTGTGGAAGCATATATATGACATGTGATCTATTTTCTAAAATTCCTCAATGCAATGTAGGATCGTGGAATGGTACGATTTCACCTATGCAAAAAATAGTCTTGATCAAATGGAATTGAGTATTTAGTAATTATTTGACTTTTTTTTTTCATTTTTTTCATTTTTCTTTTATCATCTGGAAAGGGTTATATATTTCATTGGATTATCAAATATATGGTAGTAATATATAGTATACAATATCATTGAATGGTTAACTAAAATATCAAATTCATGATACTTGGTTTTATTTTTATATCTTATAATTTGTGCAAGTACAAAATTTGAATAATTATGATATAACCATGTATTTGAATACTAGGTAGTTGAAGAATTTGATGATCATGATTAAGTAAATTCAGGATGAAGTTCACATGTAGATAATGGAGTTCATCATGAAATGACTTAAATACACGATGATAAAATCTTATTAATTATTGTGAATCTAATATAATTTTTGGTGGAAGCCTTCAAATATCTTAATGGTTAGTAGGCCTGTATATTTTGATTTTATGGTTAATAATTACGCATTATATGCACAACATTGGTTTTTTGTTAAGGACATTTTTTTTTAATAAATGCAACTGCAAATTATAAGGAAAACATTATAGTATCCATCTAGGTTGTGCCATAATAGAAGATTTAATCATATCAACATAAGAGTATAAATAAAAACATAATTGAAGGTGGGTTTTGTTAAAGTGTATTTACTCAAATTTGGTAATCCTACTCTTTGAAACTACAACTCTTGACATTTCTCTCTGGCTCAAACAAGTACACTTTACCCATTCTAATTCGGTACATCTATATGCCTCTTATCTAGCTGGCTCGATCATACATACTCATCTACCGATATTTTATGAGAATTGAATGACTGAAACCCATTAATAAACTCTGCTAGTGATATTATAAACTTAACACTTCAAATTTTCTCTTTAGCATCAAAAATGTACAATAAGCGTATAAAACATACACAAAGTCTTGACCTTAGTGTATGGTTTTTCCCTCGCCCACTTTGGTTCTGGAAATTTAGTTGTACATTATTCTTTGGGTCATATACTCCTCTTCAGTAAACCTTTGTAACTTAATCACCCCAAGAATCATATATAATAAAGTGAAACTCGCCTCATTTAGAAGATAACACTCATATAGACTCCTATTGTAAAATCTAGAACAAAAGACACCCAAATCTCCCTACACTTCACAATGACCTCTTAAAATTTGCTAGGGTAGCACAATATACAAAACTAAATCTTCCTACTACATCTAAGGAATTCTTTCCCACATTTGCAAGAGCACAAAGTCACTCACTCAAGTATATTTGCAAGAGAGAAACTTAAGTCAATATTTTTCAAAGAAAGGGTGTCAAACCTAATTACACTACAATTAAATATCACATACTAGGTGGAGAAAGTTTTGAGGTTTCTTTAGAGTAGTGCCAACATTAGTAGTGCGCAAGGGTTCCCAAAAACTAACTAATGTTGGTTTTAATAGACTTTTAATCCATGGTTAGGGTTTAAAAGATTCAATAAAGAATTCATAGACCCTAGTAGTGTGACAATTAAAGAGTGAAAAATATATTCAGACAAACAACAAAACCAAATAAATTACATATCACACTTTTGACTATGGTCAATATCATATCAAATAGGTCAAGACCATACTGATGGTCCTTTTTGTACTGTGATGGTCCTTCCGAGGAGAAATTTCATGTCATAGTTTTAATATTGAGGCATTCTCAAGTCCATATCATATTTTTCCATCATTCAGATCACCCAGATCAGTCTATAATCATCTGCAATCAACTAAGTCAATGAATCCCTTATGTTTGTGAACTTGTATTATATCATGTACATTTATTGCAAGTATTGATGTGTTATTCTGATATTGAATAATAAATTTTGGAAGTTAATTAATTAGAATAACCCCATGTAGTATCTATTTCATTTCTTTTTGGTTATGTGTAAATCTTAATCAAATCTAAAAGGAGTGAATACATTTGGTGAATGTGTCTCTTGAATTGAACATTGCACCTTTGTTGCACCTATGGTTTCTCCTTTTTTGCAAAAGTATATGCTACTATTAATTATTAATATTATTCATTTTATTTCTAACTTTATATGCTTTTCTCCCATGCCATTGTGGTGTATTGTTTAGCTCACAAATAAACCTATTGAGTATATTGATATTTCTCCTCCTATTTGTAAGCATCATAACCTCATGGCCTCATATTCTATTCCTATTGATGTCAATATATATGTCTTCGATACTTCTCATGAGTTTCTTGCACATGATATTGAAACCGATAGTGAGTATTTTTATGATCATGATGAAAATTCTATTAACCAAGACCAAGCTATACTTCTATCTAATTTTCATGCTAAAATTCCTTAGAATCCTCATCACATCGAGCTTATTATCAAAATTCTTCTTTTTATGAAGTTTTCTCATGATCATCCATCTAATGAAGCTTCTCTTTTAGGAAGGTATCAACCTTCTCTAATCGCACAAACATCTACTATTCCTACATCTATATTGTGCACATTCCAAGGGGTGCCTAACATTCTGATGCATAATGTATCTATACCTATTTAGGAAACCAATAGTGATACTACACCTCCATTATCTAATGGTTCTCATGATTCTTCATCTAGAAAAATAATATTTAAACCCTTTTATAGATGTTACACTTGTTCAAATATTACAATTGGAACAAGGTGTAACTAAGTCTCCTCATGCTATGAATTCCACTCAATTACTACATAATCCAATAGCTCACGAGGTAGCCTCTTACATTTTTCCTCTTGGTTTTGTTGCACCTTAACTTCATATGTGTGATGGCGAAGGTTATCCTATGAAACATCTTAAGTTATTTCATGTGGCTTGCGTTGATTATTCCTCTCATGACATATTTCTTACTAAGTTTTTATGTAAGATCCTTAAAGAATTTGCATTGCAATGGTTATATAACCCCCCCACTCATTCTTTGTGTTCTTTACTATATTAGTAAATTAATATTGGGAACAATTTTCTATCATGATTGGGTACAAGGTTTTTTATGGACAAATGTCTAAGCTAGACCAAGCATATGATAAACATATCAATAATTATGTCTTGTGTTCTCAGACCATTATTAACAAGATGAATAATATCCTATTAATAGTGACTTTCTTGAGAAATTTTTACACAATTTTTACTTGCTTATTTGCAAGAATCAATCATGTTTTAAAAGTTCAGATAATTTTATAATCGTTTTCTCCCTAAATCCATTGGTGGTTTGGGTATTGAAATATTAAGCTAATGAATAAATATATGATTACTAAAATGGGATGAAGAATTCATAAGGACACCTAACCTTGGATGGAAGTTCTTAAAGCTAAATATTTAGACACTAGTTATCAACTCAACTTTTTTCAAGTGAGGTGCTTGCTTATGGTTCGAATTTTTGGAATTCCCTTATTAAATGTAGGATTCTCATCTTCAAAGGTAGTAAATGGAAGGTGGGGAAGGTGAATCATATCTCATTTTCAAATGGTAAATGGGTCTCTTCTAGATCTCTCAAATATGTGGACATCTGGACTGCTCTTAGGGACCCTCTCATCTAAAAGAATTGGGGCAAATTCATCAATTACATCACTCATGACAATGGAATAAAAAATAGACCAAAATATCTTAGGAAGCGGCATATCTAGAGAAAGATACTAAAATTAAGCTCCTTCAATATTTTATTCATAATATTTAGTTGAGATCCTTGGATAAAACTGATGAACTTATCTGGGATGATTCATTTGATGGATATTTTAGTGATAGGTCAGGTTATTGCTTATCTCCCATATATACAGAATAAATTCCCTTGGAATAAGATATGGATCAAAGATATATCTATTCATTTAGAAAAAAATTGTGATAGTGGATAATATTGTCAAGAGAGGTCAAAATTTCACCAATAGATGTATTCTTTACAAAAATCTATGAGGAAACTGTAAATCACCTCTTTTTTCATTGCCCTTTTACAATTTACCTTTGGTTATTTTTCTTTGATTTCCTTGAAGTCAAGTGGGATTTTCTAAAATGTCTTGAGATTTATTTGTTCTAATGGTTCTCCCTCTTTAAACATTGCATCCTTAGGAAGATTTAGAATCTCTCTTTTCCTCACATTCTTTGGAAGATATGGAAATCTCATAAAAGGAGAATATTTGAAGGTAGTTACTCTCATCCTCTTCATATATTCAAACTATTATTCGAAAATATTAGGGAGAATCTTGTTAAATTAAAATCCTTTAAAAAATAATATCTTAACCATGTACAAGCCAAGATTATGGAAAAGTGGAATATTTATCAAATAGATTCCCTCTTTGAGAGGGGGAATATCAATTAAATATATTAGATTAAGTGACATCCCACTCCTCAACTTTGGGATAAGTTAAAATTTGATGGTTCCTCTAAAGGAAATCTAGGAAAGGCTAGAGGTGGTGGTATTATTTGTGATAACACAAGAAGGGTGATTGTGGCCTATGCAAGTCCTATGGGGACTCAATCTAACTGATATGCGCAAGCTCTTTCTTCCATTTATGGTCTTCAATTGGAAAAGGCTAAAGGGGTGACGAACCTCATTGTTGAAGGATATTTTATGAATATTATCAATTGTCTCCTTCAAAATAACCATTCAAGCTAGAAAATGAGGAACTTCATTGAAGAGGATAATTTAATGTTCTTTTCTTACTCCTCTAATATCATAATTCAACATAATTTTAGGGAAGGCAACATAATTGTCGATCACTTTGTAAATTTTTTATTTAACATCTCTTCTCAAGTCTGTTGGTTTGACAAAATGATTTTCCCATGATTTTCCACATGACTATTCAAAATGACGTTATTAACATTTTATGATTGCCTCATTAATCTTACTCATATCAAGTTCTATAGGGGTTATATTCCCATGCATTCTAATAAGAGTTATATGTGCGGCACAAGTTCTGTATGTTTATGTGCATATAGTTGCCTTCATTATATCGACTTTTCTCACTAGGTTAAACAAGTGAGAATTTAATCTATTACTATTTGTCTCCCATACTACACCATCATTGACTTCATTTATCTTGGAAAGAGCATGGAGTCGAGGATCGGTGGTGAAATGTTTTGTGTTGATCCCATCCTCAATAAAGCATGGAAACATGATAATTAGATTTGGGAGATCCTTAATGTTGGAGGGTTTAATAATTTCATGGAACGTGCTAGAGTCTATGACACACTCCTTTCTACTGAATTAAAAAAGAATTAGAATAATCATGTTTTGAACTTCAGGGGTTTCCCTTTTAAAATAATTGAAGAGTTGATAGCCAAATTCACTAGCCTCTACATGGAGGGGCTTAAATTATACAAAAATAAATTTGACAGAGAGGAGGAAGAGAATAAATTTTTGGAGGGAAACGAATCCCTGGTTCATGCTAAAGGATGTTTTTTTACGTAGCTCTCTACCTCAGTCCTATGGGGAAGTGGGTATTACCATTATGAAATGCATAAATCTTGAAGGGAATTAACAGGCAACGCATTATTATCATTTGGTTTTTCTTAACCATTTTAGAAGGCATGCTCTACTTATTCTTCCATTGTATATTCTTATTTCTTTAGAGCATTCCATTAAGGTTGTCCATTGGGGTAAGAAAGTGTCGCCCCTTCATCAAATAGTTATTCTCTTAATGTACAACCATTTTAATGTCTCCAATCCTAAACCACCATTTGTTGATCCCTTCCATGCTACTGTGCCTATCCTGCTCTCCTCCTAAAATCATTTTGTGGCTTCAAACCCCAAACAACACCTTGGTGAAGATATTCCCTTCCAAATATATCTATGTAGTCACTCTTGGAAGAATAAGGAAGCCATGCGAGGTTCTAACTCCCCTCACTCCCAACCTGAAGTTGGGGAACTGGATGCTTTAAGCCTTCTATCTTTTTATAATGCAGTTAATAGGTGAACTAATGGTGAGGATCCCTCTATGAGAGTTGAGTTGGATCTACACATGGACATGTTATCTTGAATGAGAAAGGACCTTAAGGGCCTTAGAGACATGGTCAAGGGATGAAAATTGGTTGTGTAAGGAGATAATATATGTTATCACTGAATCAAAACACCCTCTAATTTTCCCAAGTGTGTGTGCTTGAGATCACGGTGTGACTGGGTAACATGGGTACTATCTCCAAATTGTGAGACTTGCTACTTGAGATAGACCTCCAGAGGAAGCTGGCTCTTCTTCATAATCCTAGTGCAAACTAACTATACTGAAATGAAGCTACTAAATATATATATCCTAAAATTTCTAAGGGACCAGGGAGAGAGAAATAACAAGCAAATGAAAGAAAACTACACTACAAAGGTGATGCACCAAAAGAAGGGAATGAGAACAATTTCCAATGTGTGAAAATGGAATAAAAATGAAGATCAGAGAGGGTGATGACAGTTCTCCATAGTCTAATAACAACATTCACAACACATTTCCATACATACACAATAATAATAGGTCTATGCAAGAGTATAGAGTAGACACAAACATCTGCAATAACATTAGAGAGGCAAGGAGAATGCAACAAAATCAACAAGAAAAGATACATCCACAAACTTGAATCTATTGCTTCATTAATACGCACAGTTCAAACTATTACAAAGGAAAGGCTTGGATCACCATGTAAGGAGTCCACTACAAAGGCTTACAACAAATTGGATTCACAAAACTAAAATAATAGAGTTTCGATACTCAAACTATCCTCCTTTACAATGAGCCCAACACTCCAATTTATAGAATTTTGAGAGGAGAGAGAGAGGGGATCCAATTCCTAAAATTCACTTTTCCATCAATTAAAAGTCATGATAAATGAGTGTGGTTGGTAGTTTTGGACTTGTAGAAGCAATCTCAAGGTTCCCCATAACTTGTAGCAATGAAGAATGATTGCCCATGCTCATTAAATGCTTCTCCAACCACTTTTCAACAACCACACAAAACTAGGATCATTTTCCTTAAAAATAACCATTAAAACTTCATTAATTTATGTATTTATTGATTTATGTGCATTGCGATTGGAACCATGATTCTAACAAGACCAATTTTGTGAAATTCCATTAAAACTTGCTCAAGTTATGACCTTCTAAGTGTGAGCAGCTATTTTGAGTTTGCTAGACATTTCGTGCATTTTACGATACTGAGCATTTAATTTTCTGGAGCTGGATATGTTTCTTTTATTTTCACCTACTTACCCTCATTAAAAATAATAAATCTAGTTTTTTTGGCGTGGAGGATGTCGAGATATTTTCAAAAAGTCCAATTTTGTCAAAATTGGAGCTCCGGGTCAAAAGTTATGCCCGTTTGAAGTCCAAAGTCAGGGTGTTCCACGCATGCTCTTATAATCCACATTAAACCACTTTCCCTTTGTATTGTGGGTATTGTGGGTTTTTGGGGAACTCATGTCCCTGTGGCACTTGTGTTGTTTGGGCCCCAAACTTCTGCCTTATCCACATTGCACTATGTCTCCTGTTATCACTGAATCACAACACCCTTATGTTTACACAAGTGCATATACTCGAACTCACAATGTGATTGGATAACAAGGGTACTATCTCTAAGTTGTGGGACTTACTACTTGAGATAGACCTCCAGAGAAAGCTGGTTCTTGCTTCTAAACTACTTGCCACAATCTACTCTAATGCAGGGTAAACTAATTATTCTAATCTAACTTTCCAAGGGACTAGGGAGAGAGAATGCATAAAATGAAAGCCTACACTAAAGTGGTGATACACCAAAAAAGGAGGGTGTGAGAGTAGTCTTCAAATGTGTGAAAACTAAGAGTAAAGTGCATACTAGAAGGGGTGATAACAGTTCTCCACAATCTGAAAATGCATTCACAACAATGTTTCATACATGCACAATAATAATGGATCCTTACAAGGGTATAAATATAGACACGATAAAATTGTAATCAAGGTTGAAGGGGCAAGAAGAATGCAAGAAAACACAGCAGGGGAAGATGCATCCACAAACTTATATTTTATTGCTTCATGATATGCACATTTCAATCTGTTACAAGATAAGGGCTTGGATCACCATGCAAGGAGTCCACAACAAGGGCCTGCAGCACATTGGCTTCACAAAGCAATTTTGGTAGAGCTTTGCTACAAAACTACCTCCTTTACAATGAGCCCAACACTCTAATTTATAGGAAAAATGAGAAGAGAGAGAGAAGGGGAAATAGAAATCCAGAAATATGTCCTTCAACCACTTGTAAGAGGCATTAAATGGAGTGAAATGATTGTATGTTACTTGCAAAAGGCTCCCCATACTGTCTCAGGTGCTACAATAGAGAAGGAATGATGACCATCCCTCTTAATTGCACTCCCAACTACCAAATAAAACACTGTTATGAACTCGGACACGTTTTATGGAAAATCCCACTGGTTTCTCATCAAATCTGGTTGATTTTTGTGAGTCGGGATCGGATCCACAATTCCAATAGTACTAATTTTGTGTGATTTCGTTGAGAAATGCAAAAGTTATGACCTTCTGAGTGCGAGTAGCTGTTTTAGGTCTGACAGGCGTTTTCTGTCATTTGACGGGAATGAGCATTAATTGACTAGGTCCAAATATGTTCCTTTTATTTAAATATATTTATCCTCATTAAAAATAAGAAATCTAGTTTTTGTGAGGCAGAGGACGTCGTGCTTGTTCCAGAAAGTATAATTTTGTGAAATCGGAGCTCGGAGTCAAAAGTTATGGCCGTTTGAAGTTTCAAGAGTCAAACATTAACTTTTCCTTTGAATCGCAGATATTGCAGCAAAATCAGGTCCACACATCCCGGCTGTCTTAGACACATTCTTATGCATCGGCCGATTCGGGCTTCCTTGTCCTCTTTTGCGGCCTTTTTGCCTTTGCCCGTCTCGCGTGTACTTTTGTCCCGACTGTCCCGGACGAAAAAGCACCACCTGTAATTGACTGACTTGTAGCAAAATAAGATGATTTGCATCCTATGCGTACCGACATCCCAACTGTCTCGCAGAATGCCTAGGAAAAAAAGTTTCAAATTTGCCGATTTCTTTGTATTTCGGCCGCGAACTTGGTACAACGAACCTCGGTACGAACCGCACTGGTACGACTCGCAGCCTTTAGACCTACAATGCTTTAAAACAAGCCTACGACTTTATTTTTTTATTTTTTCAAAATTTTCTAACTCGTTGGGATTTTTTCTTGGATGGGAGAGTTAGAGAGAAGCCGAAGGGGCCCCAAAAACATGATTTTGGGCATTGGATCAATCTACTTGCTCGGAACTCAAGAATTTGATGCGTGTTATCAAAATTCACCTCAAGGGATGAATTTTGGATAACATCTCCTTGATGTGCTTCAATTTTACCTCTGCGGGGAACTCACGTCCCCATGGTACTTGGACTGCCCAGGCCGCCGGGACCTGAGTATCCCATAATACATTGTGCCCATTCCATTCCCTTACAAATCGGACAAGTCAGCATTTCGGGGAACTTGTGGCCTAATGGAACTTGTGTATCCTGGGCTGCGAACTTCTACCTTTTCTGTAAATCATTGTTTCCTTAGCATTTCAGACCCATGTCAAGGATGAGGAACCCTAGTTCCATCCGCAGCCATTCCACCCGCAACCCCCCAACCCGCAATACATTAAAATATGTCTTTTTTTAGTTTTTTCAAACTTTTAACATTTTTTTGCTAACTCCTTAGATTTTCCTCGAATGGGGAAGTTAGAGAAAAGAAAAGGCACCCCCCGAAAAATCCATATTTCTTGTTTTCACCATTTCTATCTATCTGATTCTAAAGAAATTATGAAAGTTATCAAAATCACCTTGGGGTAAATTTCATATAACAATTTAGAGCACGTCATTATCCCATTGAAATATACTAAATGGAGTGTCCCCGTATGTTGATCTGTTAAGCTGATGAGGACTTAAACAAGGAGTATATGTGTGTCACCATCATGAGACCCTGAGGTGAGCTTTGAGCCATCTAATCTTGGTAATACAATGGGATGATGCTGCATTAAGTCTAGTGATACTACCCCCGCATTTCTTACTCTCAACTAGGTGCATAAGAAAATATTGAAGTCAAGGTTAGGTGCGATGTTAAGAAAATAATTACTCAAATGATCAAGTTGTGCATGGTTCAGGCATTTGACTAATAACCAGGTGATCCTTGAGTACATTGGCAAAGATGAGTACCCCCGAATGTATTTTTGCACACTATGTGAATCCTTAGTGGAAGAATACTAGTGACATAGACGAAATATGTTGGTTTATACCCGGGTGCACAGGACAACATACACATTGGTGGGATAAACTATCAGTTTGGAAAACCTTTTATAATGACGTGAAGTGAGGATCTACCTTTATGTACTAGGTCCTCTAAGGAGAAATGTACCATTCAGAGATATATGAATACCATGGTAAGCTGATTTCAGACTTGGGCATACCACGTTTAGAATCCTGTGAGAGACTATGGATGGAGGGGTAGGATGCTTTACCACCATCACTCTACGTATCCTAAGTTCTATGCAACCCTCGGTGGCTGAAGTGCGTGTGTGAACATGTGTTGGAACATAATGATTAAGTGGTCTGGCCAACCCTTAATTAATATGGGTCCATCACTATTATATAGGTTAAATATTTAATAATATGAAATACTTTTCTATTATTAAATATTTATACCTAGGTAATATACATTAGGTAAGTATTTAATAATGTGAATCATTTATGTTTATATTTATTAAATACACTCACCTAGGTATATGTGTCAACCATTTTAGGTTGAAAAGGTGGGTCGGGAGACATACCTGATCAACTTATATAAAAAGGACTCTAGGTCCTCATTTGATATATTCGGGAAATATATCAAATGTGTGCAAATCAAGCTATTTGGTTTTACCCTTGGTAAATACGGTTTTAAGGAGGAGGTGATCTTACTAGATGTAAAATAAATTCTCTGAAGTAAAAGGTTATTTTCAAAGTGGTTTTTTACCCTATTGCGGTTTTCCACTATAAATACCGCGTCACATGTGTTATTTATTTCATGTAAGTATTTCTTTATTTACTTATGTTATGATGTAATGTTTATTTAAATATTCATTGTAACATTATATAATATGTAATTTTATTTTACCCTATTGGGGTTTTCCACTATAAATACCGCGTCACATGTGTTATTTATTTCATGTAAGTATTTCTTTATTTACTTATGTTATGATGTAATGTTTATTTCAATATTCATTGTAACATTATATAATATGTAATTTGATTAAATTTGTATTTATTAGAATCCTCAATTTCTAACACGGTAAAGAGTAAGGTAAGTTAAGATCAAATGTTTTTATATTTTATTTCTGTAATTTGTATGGGCTTTTTTAACCAACCTGGAAAGGTAAATTAAATAAATTAAGATCAAATGTTTTGTATTTTATTTATTTAATTTGTACGGGTTTTTTCAACCAACCCAGAAGGGTAAATTAAATAAATTAAGATCAAATATTTTATATTTTATTTATTTAATTTGTACGGATTTTTTTAACCAACCCGGAAGGGTATTTAAAATAACTGGCCCGTTCTTTCCATTGTGCAACCTAAAAAATTTTCTTTGTGAAGAATCAAGGTGAATTCAGAGGTGAAAAATTTGGAAACTTCTTACCTTCCGTGAAAACTTGTGTAGAAGTAAGGGTAAAATATTTGAAATATTTTTTTTCTATAGTTTAATATGTGCAGGTTGAAAATTTTCAATTGTAAATTAATGAGGAGACAAAACTTCATCAAAATAGGATTTGAATTTTTTCCATTAGAAGTGTGAAAAATGTTGTCTCTGTAAATTCTAAGGTTTATGTAGAATTTAAAATTACACGGCCTGGTAAATGTTTAAAAAAAAAATCATGAGGGGCCCCCGTAATAAGGGTTATATGTGTTTATTTAAAAAAAAAGAGTATATATACTATAGTTTATAATTTTTTATAGACTATATGTTGTTTTTTTATTTACATTATATAAACTATATACCTCTTTTTTAAAGTAAATATATTTTTACATTATAAATTATAATAGGTTAATATAATGTATTAAAATATATAAGGTTAATATAATGTATTAAAATATAACCTCCCTAATATTATATAGAAGAAGAAATTCTGGAAATACACAACAAGTTTTGACTCCATTAAATTTGACGGTCAAATGACGGCCACAACAGACCAAATAGAAGGCAGTATGACAGTCATTTAGACGTCAAATTTAAGCTAGTCGGATCTTTGTCTACATTATTTTTTTCCAGAAATTTGAAGTTGTTTTACATTCTCAGGGGTTTCTTCTTTACTTCTACATGTATATATATATATATATATATATATATATATATATATATATATATATATATATATATATATATATATATATATATATATATATATATATATAAGTCTGGGGTATAATACAAAGCCCTTTATATTGGGGATTATTATTTTGATCATGAGAGGTTAATTAATATGCATTGTAATGACAAAATTTGTTATGATTAAATATATTATGTAGATCTATAAAATTTAGATCTATTTCTATTAAAAGTGTTGCTTTTTTGATAAATATGTATCTAACTCTGTGGTACATTGTATACTATAATGGGGTGTGTTTTACAGGTTCAGGAAAACAATGACGTCCAACTATTTCTGTCTTGACAAAACCCAGATCATGAATGGAACCAACTACAACATTTGGAAGATCAGGGTCAAATCAGAACTTATGGCGAGGAAACTCTAGACAATTATTTCTGGATCTGAGGTTGCTCCCACCAGTCGTTAAACAACTGTAGATAACATGAATGCATTCTCGCAACGAATGATGAGGATCTTGATGAGTACCTTATACACATTGGTAATATCGAACATCCGAAAGAGGTATGGACACAACTAGAATCCATGCATGAAGGTACACGTTTATCTAAAATTATTAAATTAGTTTTAGAATTTCTTACAACTCCTATGAAAGGAGATGAAAAAGTAGTTAATTTCTTAGCCAAAATTAAAAATATTAAAGCACAATTAGATGGATGCAATTGTGATTTAATTGGTGAAAAATTAATCTACTTTATTGTTCAGTTAAATATACATGAAAGATTTAGGAATTTTATTTCTATCTTGAACTCTAAATATCAGAACGAAAATGATCTACCTAATTTAAATACCTTGAGTTCACTTTTGATACAGGAAGAGAAAGTGATGATGAACTTTAACTCTAAGGAGAATGTCTCTCAGGCACTTCTTGCTCAGAATTCAAAGTTCAAACCTCACAAGCCCTTCTTAGATCAAAAATTTAGATCTAAATCTTATTTTTGTTGATAAGAAAAGTTTTTCTTCTGATCAATTGCGTGTTAGATTTAGTGGTAAATGTCACAAATGTGGTAAATTTGGACATAAAAAGGAATATTTCAAAACTAAGAAACCTATCCATAAAAATAAAAAACAAATTGTTTCTTCTAAATACAATTTAAGGAAAAAGGATAGCTCTAATGATATTCTTAAAAAAATGTTAGATGTACTAGAGAAATTTAAGGAATGTTAAAGTATTTGTTGAAAACTCTTCAAATTCTGAAATTAAGAGATTCTAGAACAAATAATGGGGGTAAATATGTTAGCAAAAAATTTGAATTTTTTTGTATTGATTATGGTATTAAAAGGGAATTGACTTCTCCTCATTCTCCCCAATCTAATGGTGTTACAAAACGTAAGAATATGATTATTTTAGATATGGCTCGCACTATGCTTCATTATGCTAGTTTTCCCAAATTTTTGTGGGCAGAAGCAATCAACACAACAGTCTACATTCTAAATAGGGTTCCCACCAAAGCTATTCATCTTTCAACTCTTTTAGAAAAATGGTCAAATCAAAAACCTGATATTTCTTATCTAAATTTTTTTGGTAGTCCTGCTTCTTTATATTTTCCTAAAAATAAAAGAAAGAAACTCAATATGAATTCTTTCTCTTGTGTTTTCATTGGATATGGTATTAATACTATAGGTCTAAGGATTTACGACCCTGTAAAAAAGGAAGTAACTGAAAACCACTATGTGGTGTCTGATAATGGTAAAGATGTTCCTAACTCTGTCAATATTTCTAATAATGGTTATGATTATGATATTGAGAATATAGTAAATGGTCATGATGATGTTTCTCGTGTTGATGACTATAGATGCTTCTGAATCTGCTAACTCCCTATTTAAGACAACAAAATGGGCTCAATATGTGTTAGAATAATTCAAAACCTATGGATCATAGGAAAATGATTAGAAGCCATCATGTGTACCATGCATCAATAACCTTATATGAATCTGAGCCGCAGAGTATTGAAGAAGCTTCTTAGGATGAGAAGTGTTTCAATGCTATGTTTTCTAAATCTAATGCTCCTGATGCAAAATGAAACATGGGTGTTGGTACCACCTCCAAAGACAAAGAAGCTATTATAGGGTCTAGGTGGTCATACAAAGTAAAATAAAATACAGATGGTACCTCTTGAAGTAGCATAAAACTAGACTTGTACCTAGAGGTTTCACTTAGAAACCTAGTATGGATTATGTTGAGACATTTTCCCCTGTAGCTAAAATGAGTACTGTTAGGACCTTATTTGCAGTTATTGCTCAATTTGGGTGGGAAATCCACCAAATGGATGTGAAAAATACCTTTTTGAATGGTGATTTAAAAGAAGAAATTTACATGTCTCAACCTAAAGGATTTGAAGAAACTGGTAAAGAAAAATATGTTTGTAAATTGAAAAAAATCCTTGTATGGTTTAAAGCAAGCTCCTAGAGCTTGGTATGTGAAAATTAATTCTTTCTTTAAATAATTAGGATTTGTTAATTTTTCTTTTGACAATTATCTATTCATTAAGAAAGAAGGATCACATATTATCATTGTTTGTATATATTTTGATGATTTTCTTTTGACTGGTGGTAATCCTGCTTTAATTTGTAGAATTAAAGAAAAATTGAATCAATACTTTGAAATGACTTATTTATGTCTCTTACATCATTTCTATTGGCATGGTTGTATTTCAAGATAAACATTCTATTATTTTTTCTCGAGCACAATATGCAACCAATATATTGAAAAAGTTTAACATGATTGATTGTAAACCAATTTCTACTCCTATGGAAGTTGGACTGAAAATTGATCCTAAACCTGCATGTGAAAAATTTGATCCTACTTTATATAGGTAGTTAGTCTAGTAGTTTGATTTATCTCACTATCACCAGACCATAGATATTTCTTATGCAGTAGAAATTGCTTCTAGTTTTATGTAGAAACCTTATAGAGATCATTGGAATCTTGCAAAAAGGATTCTTAGATATATTAAAGGCACAATCAATTATGGGTTGCATTATACTAAGAATGAAAATGCTAACTTATATGAATTTTGTGATTCTGATCGTGCTATGGTGATGTATTAGATAGAAAATATACTTCTAGTTATGTGTTTAAATTTGGTGCAGGTGCTCATTACTTGGTGCATCAAAAAGTCAACCAACTATTTCTATCTTTTCAAACAAAAGTTGAGTATAGAGGTGTAATGGAAGCTGTACCAAAGAGGCTCTATGGCTAAAGAGGTTTTTCGATGAGATAAAGATGAAGGATCCACATAGTGTTCCTTTGTTCTATGAAAACTAAAGTACCATATCTCTTGCACATAATCTAGATTACAACATCAGAGGATGAAGCACATTGAGATATATTTACACTTCATCCGTGAGAAGGTGCTAAGTGGTGAGATAGATCTCAAATTCGTTGCCAACTGAAGAGTCAAGTTGTTGATATCTTCATAAAGCCCCTGAGTGCTGCAAATTTTTTTCACTTTCGTGAAAATCTTGGATTGTCAGAGTTTCCATTGAGGGGGAGTGTGCATGACAATGTCACCTCCTAATGGAACTTAGTTTTTGAAAAAAGACCTTCGGGCATTTTTAAAATACCTTTGGGCAAGTGTAAAAAAACCTTCAAGCAAGTGTAAAAAGACCTTCGGGCATGTATACATCAATCGATTTATTTTTTAGAAATAACTATAGAAATATCTTAAAGGCGGTCTTCAGTAAATTCTTTAGTGCTATTGAGTTTACTAGGTAAACATCTAGTACAAGACATATTATTAAGGAGGTCCTTGGTTATAAAAGGACTCATATATGATTGGGTTCAATAACCTCTTATGAGAACCTGTGAGAATATATAAAACTCACAAATCATAGTTAGCCAATGATCATGGGATGATCTTTGGGATTCCAAATCCTTTTGTACCAAAAGGCAACTTAAGTATGATGAAGGTGTTACAATTCCTTCACCCGATATGCTAGCCTAAAACCTTTATGGTTTAAGGATTGTAAATCTTGTAGTGTACCACGGGTAGGTAATCTATTGGCATATGTTATCCCACTTAACATTAAGGGGGAGTGTTGGAACATAATGATTAAGTGGTCTGGCCAACCCTTAGTTAATATGGGTCCATCACTATTATATAGGTTAAATATTTAATAATATGAAATACTTTTATATTATTAAATATTCATACCTAGGTAATATACATTAGGTAAGTATTTAATAATATGAATCATTTATGTTTCTATTTATTAAATACACTCACCTAGGTATATATGTCAACCATTTTAGGTTGAAAAGGTGGGTTGGGAGACATACTTGATCATCTTATATGAAAAGGAGTTTAGGTCCTCATTTGATATATTCGGGAAATATATTAAAGGTGTGCAAATTAAAGTGATTTGGTTTTACCCTTGGTAAATAGGGTTTCAAAGGAGGAGGTGATCTTACTGGATGTAAAATAAGTTCTCTGAAGTAAAATGTTATTTTCAAAGTGGTTTTTACCCTTTTAGGGTTTTCCACTATAAATACCGTGTCACATGTGTTATTTATTTCCTATAAGTATTTCTTTATTTACTTATGTTATGATGTAATGTTTATTTAAATATTTATTGTAACATTATATAATATTTAAGTTGATTAAATTCATATTTATTAGAATCCTCAAATTCTAATAAACATTGAGGTTTGTGATCTACTGCAATACCATATTTACCCCTATACTAATATCCTGACTTGAGAAACTCAACTGCTGATTCAAGGAAGCAAAAGAATTGAAGATTTGAAATCTGTCTTTTGACCTGATTTTAGTTTCTCTGGTATTTGACAATTTGAAATTTGTAACTGTTGTAAGCAAATCTGAGCTTCCCTACCATAACTTCTCTTTCCGTAAGTATGATGAATTGTATACAAAGCATACACTAGAAGCAATAGAACATCTACACCAACACTTAGGGAAATTAAATCCTATTCTAACAATAACAATAATGTGTAAAAACACTAGGAGGAATTGGAAATCCTAGACTAATATGTATAAGGGTGAGAAATTCTTCCTTCTAGTAGCAATGTTTGAGGTAAATTCCATTAACTGGAATATGCAATTCTTCACCATCCAATTTAGCTAGTCGGAAGGCATTGCTACCTTTGCATTCAGTGATCATAGATGGACCACTCCATATGGCATTGAACTTAGAATGCTTTCCTGGCTTTGCACGATCAAAATCCCACTTCAGTACTAAGTATCCTACTTGGAATGTCCTAGCTTTAGCTTTCTTGTCAAAAATTCTCTTGATCAATGTTTGATCCTTTTCCATGGTCTACATTGCATGTTCTCTTGCTTATTCTAATTCCATCAAATCTCCATACCTAATTTCCATGGGCTCAAAATCATCTAGTTCCAACTGTTTCATGAGTTCCAATGGTAGAAACTCAAGTGATATAGGTAGCACTGCTTCCTTTCCGTATAAAAGTTTATATGGGGAGCTACTTGTTAACCTCTTGGGTGTATTATATTAGCCCATAAGGTTGATTTGAGATTCATGTGCCAAATTCTCTAATTCTCATCAAGAGCTCTTCTTATGATTCTCAAAAAGTTCTTGTTTGTAGACTCTGCTTAGCCATTACCTAGGGGATAATAATTTGATGAAGTGTTGAGGTATATACAATTCCTGATAGCCCATTCAACGATCTTTGTGCCAAGAAAATCCAATGCGTTATCTGATATGATAGTGGAAAGGAATCCAAATCTTATGACTATCCCTTCATAGAAATCCAAGATGTTGGATTCATTTGCCTCCTTAAAGGCCACTACTTAAGTCCACTTGGTGAAACAGTCTATTACCATAAGTATCCACTTGTGTCCTTGACTTGAATTTGGATTGATAACTCCAATGAAGTCTAATCCCCATTGCACGAATGACTGATCTACTGAGATTGGATGAAGGGGCAGGACTGCCAACCTTTCCTTCCTTATGAAGAATGCACATTTTTTGCATTTCTTGATCTATGAGTAACAATTACTAAACACCGTAGGCCAATAGTAACCAGCCTTCATGATTTTGAGAGTTGTTACTCATGGAGCGAAATGGCCTCCTGCTTCCCCATCATGAAATTCATGTAATATCCTATCAACCTGACTTGTTGGGACACACCTCAATAACACCCTATTCACATCCTTCTTAAATAGGATGCCATCAATGAGCACATATAGAATGGATTACAATCTGAAATATATTCTCTTAGTTTTGTTCCATTCTGGAGGGCACAAACCTATTTGGAGATAATGCACCATGTATTGAGTCTAACATGGAATGGGTGCATCATTAGATGACTATTCTTGATCATTCTATAGTACTAGGATAGCCTCCTCTTCATCTTCTGACTTGGCATGTTGTTTGGAAGCTAGCTCATCACACTAACCTTTTCCACGAACCAGTTTGGTCACTTTGATTTCAATATCAAATTCCATTACACGAGTGATCTAACTTGTCTTCTTCTCGTTTAGATATTTCTTTAGGAGAAAGTCCTTGACACCAGCACGAGACACTAGCTATTGAATCTTATTTTTTGATACCAAGTGTATGAAATTCTTCAATCTCCTAATGAAAACAAGAACATGCTTTTTAATAAAAGAATACCTTACTTCGTAATCTTCCAGGATTTGACTGAAGAATGCGATGGGTTGTTTTGAACCTTCTCTATTCACCAACACCAAGATAGTTGAGATTGTGTTTTATCCTCCAAAATCATACAACACGAAGTCCTTGGAGAAATATGGGTTGATAAGAGTTGGAGTTTGTAATATTGCATGTTTGATAGCCTCAAAACTCTCTTTTCCTTCTGATGTCCATTTGAATGCAAGACTCTTCTTCAACATCATTGTTAATGACTTCACAAGAGTGGAAAAATCAAGCACAAATATGTGGACAAAGTTTATCCTTCCCAAGAAGATTTAGATATCTTTCATGTGGTGTGAGAATGGATGTTTTTGGGTGGCTTCAACTCTTTTGAGATCAATTGTTAACCCTTCTCTTGAAAAAATATGGCCCAATAATTTTCCTTCATGTGACAAGAATGCACACTTTTTTGGATTCAAAGACACTCTAAATATTCTACACCTCTGAAATACTTGCATGAGGTGGAAGAGATGGTATGATGCATTCTTTGAGAAGATGGTGATATCATCTAGATATACAAGCACTATTTTGTTGATTAGTCCTTTGAATACCATATCCATATCTCGTTGAAATGTTGCTCTAGCATTTGATAGTCCAAATGACATATTCTTGTAAGAATATGTGCCCCATTTCATAGTGAAGGCTGTCATAAAATGATCTTCCTCTTTGACCATTATTTGATTATAGCATGAGTAGCCGTCTAGCAATGAAAACCTTTCAGAACCAGCTACAACTTGCAAGATTTGATCCATTGATGGAAGTGGATAATGATCTTTGAGTGAAGCTCTGTTTAGATCAAGGGATTCTACACAAAGTCTGATCTCTCCGTTTCTCTTCCTTATGCCAAGATTTGTGGCATGCTTCCTGAGATGTCGAGAGGCAGACTATGGGGCCATGCATACAAGTAGCTTGAGCCAGGGCTAGTTTTTTAAAGGTGGTACCACAGGCATGGGAACCAGCCCAACAAATCTGAGGCCTAGGTACTATTACCAATTACATGGATTGGTAAACTATTGTTTTACCTCGGTGTTTGAATATTCCAGATGAGGGATGAGCAGTAGGCACTTGACCACCATTAGAGATCCCTTACAATGGTGACAAGAGGGAGGATGCAGCAGCCCATGACCCAGATGATCCATTTGATGGGCAGCCACATGATGGGAAGGGTACAATAAGGGTGTAGGAAAAAAGGTAGTAGGGACCAGTACATACACATGCATAGGTTCCCAGGCTTAGATTATGAGAGCATGTACAAGCATCTAGACTAGCATAGGGACATGACCTTATCATGCAGCCAGTGGTATAGATAGCCACCTTACAGCAGCAACTGTAACAGGCTATAGAAGAGAGAGACTAGGCTCGAGCTCAGACCTTAGTAGTGACAACAGAGCGGGATCAGGCTTGGGCCCAGTCTGGCCAGGGAGGTGATGGTGCCATTCATTTCCAATAGATATGATAGATGGCTTAGGTGATGAACCTATATCAACAGACGCAAGCTCATCTAAAGCCTGTGATACTGGAGAGAGATAGGATGAAAGCAGAGTGAGTCATGGGTTAGGATGAGCTTTCTTGTGTATTAGCAAAGATAGCGTCCTACCGACACACAGATGGGACAATAGTGACAACTCAGACTCACAGAAATCTAGCTACAGCAGAGCGTAGAGTGTCCTATTACATATCATTATACTATGAGGTAGTTCCGGCTGAGCGGCGGTCACCTTCTTATAACCAATAGTCGAGTAGAGTGACGAGGTCAGAGATGCCTCACGCCTCAGTGGAGCAGCCACAAAGGAAACCTATAGGACCGAGAGATGCTCATGCTATGCCTCTAACATGGGATATACCAGCTAGCCCATCTGAGGGCTTGAGTCACCCCTGATCCATATTGTATTGATACATGTGCCTCTTGACGAAGGCTATGAGAATCTTGTGCTTGATGTACAACATTCTTTATGCAAAATGGTTTTGACATATGCCTCTGATGAAGGAAGTTGTATTCTTTGATCAATGTATATAATCCTTTTTGTACACCTCAGATGAAGTCATTTTTGATGTATATCAATGATGTATATCTATTTTTGATACAGATATACCACACACACGTATATAGAGATGGACACTTTTTGGACCTGATACATGTGTTATGAAATGATGGATGTTATTGTTGTTTTGATTACATTTGCATGCATATGTATCTTGATGTTTGATGTATCATATATGTTTAGATTTTTAGATGATAGATCTATAGAGTATATCAAATGTATTTGCTCATGTGATGTGCTAGATTTAGTGGACGGGATGACATGATGATATGGGTGTGGGAGGGGGATAGATTTTGATATTTGTGATCCCTCTTGCCCCCCATTTGATGATACGATATGTGATGATTAGCTTAACATTCATGTATGATGTATACTTATCTTTTTCTTGATATATGATGTATAGATGATGTTAGATGTGATGATATTGATGGAAATATGATGATGTGATAACAAAACGATGCATATGCAACAAGCAAACACAATCAAAGGCTACCCAAGAACATAATGAGTCAACAAAACACTGTACTATGATTCACCAGCATGTAAAAACACACTTCAATATGCACAAGCAAGAATAAATTTGATCTAAGTAAGAAAAGATGAATCCTAACAAAGTATGTCTAAGCAAAAAAAATAAAAATGTACAAACATGAAGGATCTATACTAGCAAACAAGCAAAGCAAGAAACAAGATAAAATAAGTAAACTAAAGTGAATGTTTTTGTAAGATTGTTTTGTGAAACAATTTTCCATTGTTTAGACTTTTGTGAAACAATTTTCTTTTGTCAATTTTCTATTGTTTTGATTTTTGTGAAACAATTTTCTAACATTTTTGAATATTTTTGTGTTTTTCTAAGATATTTGAATGTTTTTGTGTTTTTCTAACATATATTTGAATGTTTTTGTGTTTTTCTAACAGGTTTCTAGAGCTATGCATAGGTAACCGAGAAATGTGGATGCCCCCAGCATTAGATGGGGAATATACAAGGGCAAATGCCACATGCTTATAAATAGGAAGGTGAATTCGTAGAAGTGCCCCCAGCATGAGATGGGGAATTAAAAAATACCATGTCTTCACATAATAAAAATAGGATAAAAAGCTGGATCAAGGCTTGGCAAGATTAGGCTCACAGGGAATCTCGGAGACAGATGCAAAACTATCCCTAGGCTAAGTAAACAGTACCCTCCAGATGCAAGATGCTTGTGAACAACGAATCCTCCCAAGGCGTCAGAAACCAGATTCCACCTAAGGACTTATCCAAAGTGCCATAATTGCATGGTTTTCACTTATGGATGACTTGTTTTCTCTTTTTCTTTTTCTCTTATTTTAATTTTTTTGTATTTTGATCATTTTTACCCTTTTTTTTAGTTTTCTTTTCTGATTTTCATGTCATGTTTAAGCATAGAACCATTTAAGGTGCATGGCATTCATGGGCTCGCAGAGTTCATCACCATTGGGGTGGGCAAGTTTTTATGCTCTTGTGTCATACTTGGCCACGATAACATAAGGTCCTAACCAATTCGGTTCAAACTTTCCTTTCTTCTCTCGTTCTGCCCTTGTGTTGAAATTATTTTATTTCATGACCAAATATCCGCCCTCAAATTGACAAGGTATGATCCTTTTGTTGTAATTTCTAGAGACTTTGTTTTGATACACTTTGAGATGGTTAAGGGTGCAGATTTGCTTCTCATCTTGGAGTTCTAACTCTAAAAATCTTGCCACTCTGTAATCTTCATCCTTATCCAGATAATCCCTAAGAGAGATTCGTAGGGAAGAAAGCTCAATTTCTAACGGGATGATAGATTCCGTTCCAAATACCAGGTAATATGGTGTGGCACCCGTAGGAGTGCGAATAAAGGTCATGTAAGCCTAAAGAGCTGGGTGTATTTGCAAATGCCAATTATGACCTATCTTACTTACCATCTTCTCCATGATTCGAACCAAAGTCTTATTAGTGGCCTCGGCATGTCCATTGCCTTGGGGGTAATACAGTGTAGACCATTTTAACCTTATTTGAAACTGATGATAGATATCCTTTACGGTTTTATTCTTGAATGATTTTCCATTGTTAGTAACTATGGCTGCAGGAATACCATACCTGAAAATAAGATGATTCGTGATGAATTTTGAGATCTGAAAGGGACAACTTCCACCCATTTGGTAAAATATTCAGTAGTTGTAATGATGTGGGTGTGGCCATAAGATGAAGTAGGGGTAAGCTTCCCTATTAAATTAAGTCTCCATTTAGAAAATGGCCATGGGGTGGTGATGGGTTGTAACGGATGTGATGGAGCATGGATGAAATTTCCATACTTCTAACAAAGTACACACTTCCTTATATAGTTGGAACAATCAGTTTCCATGGTAGGAAAATACTAGCCCATTATCAACAATTTTTTGGCTAGAACCATTCTGTTAGTATGGGCTTTGCACACCCCTTCATGCACCTCTTTAATTGCTTAGACTGACTATGTCATATCGAGACAACGTAATAGATTCCCATCGTAGCCATGACAATAGAGCGCACCTCCTAAAAGGGTATAGCGGGCTATTTGATGAATTAGGATTTGTTTCTCAGAATGGGAGATATCAGGAGGTAATGTGTTGTCTTTAAGGTAAGTGAAAATGAGCTCATACCACTGGGAATTGGGACCAACAACATCACAAGCTAGATAAGATTCTGGCATGTCGTATGCAGGCTGGCATAGATTTTCCACAAAGAATGGCATATCATTACTTTCTGGTGGAGTGTGGAGCATAAAACCTATGGTTGCCATAACATATGTAGATTTGTTTTGTGCTCTTAGAATCTGTTCAAATGTGATGTGTACAAAATAGTCTTTCAAATTTTCTACCAGCTTCTTGTAAGGGATGAGTTTCTCATCCTTAACTTTGTACTCATCATTGAATTGCTTGATGATTCACTGAGAGTCACTAACAATTTTAACATGATGAATATCCCATTTGATGGAAAGCTTCATCCCAGTAATGAGTGACTCATAATCTACGATATTGTTCGTGCATGGAAAACAGAGGTAAAAGGCCTAAGGCATGGGGTCACCAGAAGGAGTAATGAGGACCACACCTACCCTTGAACCATGAAAAGTAAAAGATCCATCAAAGTGTACCTACCACATGATAGATTCTTCAATGTACAATAATGAGGCATTTGGTAAATCCAAATTCATAGGTTCTGTTCCTTGTAAAGGTGCTTCTGCTAGCTGATCAAAAAGTACTTGTCCCTTGACTGAATTTTGATGCACAAAATCGATGTCAAATTCACTCAGTAGAATGATCCAATTACCCATTCTACCAGTGAGGGTGGGTTTAGAAAACAAGTGTTTGAGTGGGTTAACTTTTGATATAAGCTTGGTTTTGGTATTTAACAGGTAATGGTGAAGTTTTTGGAAGGTAAAAACTATAGCCAAACAAGCTTTTTCAATTTTGAGATAGTTAAGCTCATAAGAGATGAGAGTACGACTGAGGTAGTATACTGCTTTTTCTTTGGGACCAAGGTCGTATTCACCGAGCAACGCACCAATAGAAAATTGAGTAGTAGAGATATAAACTAGGAGTGGCTCATTGGGAGTTGGAGGCATGAGGAAAGGTAGATTGGACAAGTATTGCTTTAGCAGGGTGAAGGCCTGCTGGTTCTCTGGTCCCCAGATAAATGAAACATCTTTTTTAAGTAGGTGAGTAAACGAATGACACTAATCGGTAAGCTGGGAGATGAAGCGGCGAATAGCCTATATTTTTCATTGCAAGCTGTGTAGTTGCTTGATGATTTTTGGAGGGGGAATATCAGTAATAGTAGAAAATTTAGTTGGGTCTACCTCAATCCCCCTTCTTGATACAATGAAACCAAGAAATTTTCCTGATAGCACACCAAACACACATTTCTTTGGGTTCAGATGGACCTTTTTCTCTCATAGGCGTTCAAAGATATGCCACAAAATAACAGGGTGGTCTTCCCTTGTCTTAGATTTTGCGAGGATATCATCCACATAGTATTCCATGTGGATGATATCTATAAATTCTCGTAACAACCTGGTGAATGTTTTATGTTCCCGTCCTGAGAGTGAAGCTCCCAACTTGACTATTTTGGGTCATCTTCTGTGCCAATGTTTACATCAATAGTCTCTTCTACCAGTAACTTTGACAAATCCTCCATACACGTGGGATCAGGAGGAAGGTTAATATCTTCATCTAAGGATGTCTCCTTGAGATTTTCATCCTTGGCGTGGTCACTTTTATTGTCCTTTGATTTTTTTAGTTGTTTGTTCGCCAGTGCCTCAAAGAGGTTTTCACTATGCAACCTAGACTTTGAGTTTTGCCAAGGCTTTTCATTGAAACTTTTTCCCTCACTTTTTCTTGAATTTTACTGACCATGAAGCTTAGACTCCTCTTTAAAATAGGCACAGGTATCTAAGTCAATGTAGAAGCCATTTTTGTGATCTCCAATGGGGATTGTATCCTGAATGCCCATGAATTATGCAATAGCTTCATCATTTTCAAATAGATCTAGTGGCATATGACGTTGTTGGTCCCATTCAACAAGGCAAGGGTAAACAAGGTCAAGGGTAGGTTTTGTAGGGGTTATGGTGAGGACAACAGTATTCACGAACAAGTTCTTGGATGTAAGATCCTCGTATTAGCTACAGACAGAATCTGTATTGCTATCTAAATAGTCAGAGCTATCCTCACACTCAGAGTAGGTAGCATCTTGATCATTGGGATGTGCCCCATAAGGGAGAATTATGATGTTGTATCTTTCTATTTTAAAATGTGGGAGGGGAACTGGTTCTCACTATCCTTGCTCATTCCTTCACCATCTTAGACCTTTGTAGCCCATGGAATACATCATTCGACTAGATTTCTCATACTCAGGGGTTTGGTAGCAAGTTAGTTGAGTATCTTCTGGGACCCAAGTTATAGGTGGAGCAAACCTCTAGGTAAGAATAGTTTTCTCATCTCTAGACCATCTGAAACGATAGCTGGGTCGACCTCTAGTTTTAGGTGACAATGAGAGGTCTGAAACTAAAAGGGCTTGTTACATATTATATTCTCCACAAACATATTCTAGAACCTTCATCTCCCATGAATCAAAAGGATATGTTGATGTAGAGGAACCAGGGGTGTAAGAACTGAGGGAATCTGAATCTACCCGGGACTCCATGGCTTCAGATTGAAGAGGAACAACTATATCAGCAGAGGGACATGTATAGGTACCCTTACACTCAAAACTATTGAGAGCTCTATAGTGAGTGAAGGGCTCCGAATCTCCTTGTATCGTGACAGTGTGTCCCTCATGTTTCAGTTTTATGCATTGATGGAATTTCAATGGCACGGGTTGCATGGCATGAATCCATGGTCGGCCTAGAAGCATATTGTATGGGAGTTCCAAGTCCAGGACATGAAACTTTGTGTGATGACAAGTGGGTCTGAATTCCATGGGCAATGTGATTTTGCAAGCTAACTCTATTTCCGCATTGTCATAAGCGGTTATGGTAATGATTTTTGACTCGAGGTCTTCTTTGATATGTCCCAATTACTTAACTAATTTCAATGTGCATATATTCAATCCTGATCCATTGTCCACAAGCACCCGTTTTATCTTTTGGCGAGTAAAAAATACCTCAATATATAAAGGGAGATTATGCGTGGGATTTTTAACAGGGATCTCCCTATGATTAAAGGAAATGTACTTAGTCGGTATAATGTTTGCTACCATAGCCTGAAGATGTGTAGGATCTACTTCTAGTGGCACTCCTGACCCTTGAAGAGTTTGGTACAAAATGTATTTATGTACATTCGATATTTTGAGAAGATCCAAGATTGAAATCTTGGAAGACATCTTCTCAAGTTGTTCTAAGAGGTTGTACCTACCATTTTACGGTGCTGATAGAGAGGGTTCATGAATCATGAGGCGGGAACACGTTGTTACCGCAACACAATCCTTTCCTTTGATTCGAATGGTGTTCACATGGTCACTAGGAGAGCAAATACATCTAATGAGCGAATCATAATGATTGTTGTCTTTCTTGGTATATAGATAATTCACCTCTTTATAACTCTGGGATGACTCTCCTCGATCTGACTTTGGCTCCGCTGACTTACCATGTTTGGGGAATGGTTCTTTGTATATCCCCATCTTTTCATTGGGCATCTAAGTTTTTTTCTAGGTTTTCCACTTCTATCTCCCCATTTTCGATGAGATCTTGGATGTAATGACGAAGTCATAGACATTTGTCTGTTTTGTGTTCCTTGTCATGATGTTATTCACAATAGTCATGCTATTTGTACCATGATGGTTTTGGAGCATTGTCATCAAAGGGTTGTGTCGTGGGATGAGTCACCATGTGTGCTGAATCCAACTGTTTCAATATGACCGACAAAGGCCCATTGAGAGGAGTGAACATTCTCCATTTAGGTGGTGCTTGAATAGGTCCTTTGGTCAATTTAAAAGGTTGACTAGTTTGAACCGTTTGCACGTGTTTGGAATCTGTGATCCCGTCTCCCACCACGTTTTTGTTTTTGTTGAATATTTTTGGCTTTTCCACAGTTTAACACTTTTGTTATCTTTAGATTGTGACTTAAGCGTTCCTTTGGCAATAAGGGCTTTCTCTATTTGAACGCCCTTTTCAATGACCTCCTCAAAAGTGTGAACACAATGCATTTGAAGGTGAAAAGTGATGTATGGATTTAGATTGGGCACAAAGATACTTACCATCTGTTTTTCATGGAATGTGCAAGGGAAGCAACTGGCTATCCCTCTCCACCATTGTAGGAAGCTGGCGAATGTCTCGTTAGAACGTTGTTCAGTGCCGCACAAGTGTGCCATGGTGATACCACTTTCTATATTATATGAGAAGTGTCATACAAACCTCTCTGCCAATTCTACCAGGTAAAAATAGAACCCGAGGTAGACGAGTAAACGATTCAAAGGCTTGGCCTCCTAGAATCTTGGGAAAGAGTCATATGAGGTCATTATCGCTATATGACACCTCTTGCCATGCCATATAGAAATCATTTACATGATCTCATGGGTATCCCTTTCCTCTATATTTATTGAATTTCGGCATGTCAAATTTTTTAGGGAAGGGTTGAAGTGTCATGGCTTTGTCAAATGGATAGGGACATAGTTCTTCATATTAATATTTTCTGATGCTCCCCACATTACTCTCTTGAAGGCTTGCGATTGTCACTTTCATAGATTGTACTTCTTGTGTGAGTAATTGTTCTTTAGGGGGAACAAGGTATATACACTCGACCATACTCCATATTGTCCCCTCCTCAGTTTTCCATATGCAATTCACTGTTTTTGACCTTAGGTTTTGTCTTTTTGACATTTACTTGTTTCCTTTTGTACATGCAAGGTTAAAAAGGCTAGTTGGCGACTAAGGTTACAAATTTGTTGTTGAATAATGACTTCTTCTTCCAAAGGTTCCTCTTCTTCTTCATACTGTGGAGGTTCTTCAACAATCTTGTATCCTAACCTAATTATACGTGGCACTTTAATGAAGGGTATTCTATGTCCCACTACATTGACATTTCCCGCATTGGAGGTAGAAACATGTCCATGTGTTAGAATATCATCCATGTTGATAAGAGGTCACTCTTGTCATTAGCATCATTTGTAGGTGGGATTGTTTCATGCTCAATGGGAATTTTGGATCCCAATTCTACAACTCGTGCCAACACCCTATCCTTGTTTCTAGAAAGGAATTCATCTAACAAGGTGGGGTAAAAGTCAAATTCCGCATGTGGGGATTCCAATTCCTCATCACTATGATCTGTCATGTCTTCTATCTCTTTTTTCAGCAGAAAATAAATGCCCAAGATCATGACCAATAAAAAGGTTTGACCCTTGTTTGTTTGGGGCTTCCCAAGTTTGCACTTGTTGTGCTTCTAATGTTTGATTTTTGAGCCCTAATCGTGTTTTAGGAGCCATGATGTGCAACAATTTCACCAAGGTATCTCGTGCATGTTTTCAAAACAATGTGATCACACCTAAGTGAAATGCAAAAAGAATGTCAAGAATATGAATGAGTATAAATGTTAAAGTACCAATGTGATAGAGTGTTAAGTCAATAGTGACACAATGTTTGGTACCTAAGCCTATCAATCGAATGAAGTATTTCCTAGGTTTGTTTCAAAAAGGTAGTTGGTGTCGTAAGATAATTAAAAAGATGTCCCTACTTATGTCAAGTTCAAGGGAATGAACAAGATGTAAGTAATAACAAGAAGTTAATGTGACCTCCTAACAAGGTATACTAGAAGCAAGTTCAAATTCAATTAATACTTATATCCCAAAAAGTGCCAGTTACAATTTGTGAGTGACACAACAATGTCACCAAGATATGTTAACCAAACTTTGCGAGAAAGTAAGGTATTGATATCAAGATGATATTGATATAACACACACAAGTGGTAACACGCAACACTTTTCAAAATTCGACGTAGTAATGAAATATAACTAAAAGCTTATAGTATCACTGAGAATTGTTAAAATGTGTATAACACAACCTTACAATGTAGATATTTACGTCAAGTTTACAAGAAACAAGACGTAAATACCAAATTGTAGTGATACGATATAAACAAGGTAACCTTTCCAAGGAAGTTCAAGATGATGAACCATGCCTAACTATGATGACGATCCTGATGTGGGTATCAAGATAAAAAAGGATACCAATGATATGAATATGTATTCACACACTTTATACGTTTAACTTACCCAGTCGTAAACATGGATGGGTGTAAACGAATAAAAAAGTGGTAGAAACAATCAATTGATAATGCAAAGGTAGTCACTCTTCTTTTGATAAAAAAAGTTTCAAAAAAAGTGAGGGAAGTAGATCAAAATGGGGATGAAAAATGTTGGATTTATTTTGGCAGAGTTTCACCTCACCTTATGGCAAGTGAAAAACTAAGCAAAAGTAACGCTTCCCACGTTTTGTGATGAATGATGGCTCACAAATCAACACTGTTTTGAAATGGTCAAAGTGGGCTCCTGGCCAAAGAATATCTTCCTGGGTGGTTCTCTCTTCCTAGGTGTTACAAAGTTGTCTTAAGCGAGCTTGATTTACCCAAAAAGTCGTAATGACTAATTTGGGAGTATCTCGTCTTTACTTTACCCCCTTCAAGCAGAGTAGGAAACTAGTGTGTCTACTTGTACTATCACTGGGGTCTCCATACAGACAACCGGTAATGCTAACTCACAAGGAACAACTAGTCAAGTAGGTTGTGCAGAGCACTTCCCATTTTGTCCACAAGGTTCCCTCTTACGTGGACTACTTTGGGGTTCTTAGGACCACCACCATTGTTGTAGTTTAAGGCTTATGTTGAAGGGGTTATGTTCTAGTTTTAAGTGGACGGGACGTACCCTTATCCGAACCTGCAAATACAATGTTTTGAATGTGGTTTTATTTTTATATTGTTTAATTTTGATGTGGTTTGCTTGAACACCTTTTGGCAACCTGCATAGAAACTGTATTAGTAGTTTGATTTTTTGTTTCAACTCCACCTTTCTTTGACAAGCGTGTATTTTTGTCCTGCACAACAAGTTAGTGATTTTCCATAAAAATACTAAACATCATTTATAATTCTCAAGATCATCCAAGGACACAAGAGAAGACCATACGTGACGTTTTTTAGAATCCAAGAATTTTACCAAATGGAAAACAATCAATTCAAAATACACCAATTTAACTAATTTCTACTCAATTAGGACATTCTAAACATTCTCAAAGTGTAAAAGACCTAAGAATCCTTTCTGATTCCCAAGATCACCCCAAAGGATGCGAGGGAAGAGCATACGTGACCTTAATCTTATAAGAAATCATGCAAAAGTCTATCTAGTCTAGCAAAAGTATGTAAACATACCTTGTAAAAATAGGCATTAATTAGATAAAACCTACAAAGAAGTTAGCACTTTAACACTTTAATTTGAGAAAAATGAAAGACACCTATGTGCCGGTTTAGGCATGTGCGCGTAGTTTAGGGTAGAAACACCCCTCTGTGTTTTTCAAACTCACAGTGCGTTTGCGCCACGTGAGAGGTGTTTGCGCCCGTATAATGGTATGTGTGCCAGGGTAGATAAAAGTGGTACAAAATTCTGACAGAGTTCCTACGCCACTCGAGAGGTGCTTGCGATAGGGTTAGGGCATGTTCACCAGGGTAGATAAAAGTGGTAAAAAATTATGAGAGAGTGCTTGCGCCGCCCAAGAGGTGCCCGCGCCATGGTTAGGGCATGTGCGCTAGCCTGATAGGTTTTCCCACTATAGCGAAGGTACAATACAAATAGAGTGTTTGCAGCCAGTTTGATGTGCCTACACCATGGTTAGTGTGCCTACACTAGGGTTAGGGTATGTGCACCAGGTTTGCCAAACAAAGATACAAAACTCCGACAGTGTGCCTGCACCACCCGAGAGGTGCCTATTCCAGGGTTAGTGCGCCTACGCCTTTCCAGCAATCAAAGTATGGCCAACAACACCAAAAATCTCACAACACTTCAAATTTTAGTAAGTTAGCTCAAAATTGACAACAACCCATTAGAATGATAGCTCTAAATAAGAACCTACACATATAATACTAGTAAAATCTTAAGAAACTGAACATTATATGCCATATGTGTTTATGAAAGGTTAGCCAAAAATAATAGAATTCAAGCTAGAATGTTAAGGGACTAAGGATCTGGTCCCACCAGGTGTGCCATATGTGTGCATGGTTTTGTTTAACTAAGTTAAGAAAATTAGAACTAACACCTAGTAGTCCTAATAACAAAGTTAAATCAAAATCTAAACACCATCATGTTAAGAGCTAAGAAGATTAAATAACAACATTATTGCATCATAAATTTGAAATGGATATCAAGCTAACATGTTAATTATTAAAATCTCTACTCTTTAGATCACCAAAACAACTAAATATAACCTAGGTAGATTCATGGCAATCAAATTTTATTGTTTGATTTTTAAGGGATTAGGAATGGAAGCTCATCAAAGCATGGCTACAAGACCACTTTGATTATTTCCATATGACCCAAAAGCTTAAATGGATGAAATGCAAGAATGAGGCTTAGCTCTTCTAATGGTGAAATACTTAAGGATGACAAAAGGCTTATAGTGTATGTACTATATGCTTTCTTTTGTTTCTCAAGAGTTAGGTGTAAGTGTAAAGGTAGGAGGAGGACTCTTTATATAGCCCAATTGATAAAGGAATCTCTGCATCCCTTTGCATGTGGGATAATAGAGATGTTGATTTAGTTGTGGATAAGGGGGGTTTAGAAAGGGTTGAGTTAACTTTAGGAGAGTTTAGCTTGTCCTTTAGTGACTCATGTGGATAAAGGGGGTTGTTTTAATTAATCAAAAGTGATTAATTAATAGGTAGAGGTAAGCTTATAAAAGCTAATTAGAGGAAAATTAGTATGATTTGCAGGATGTAAGAGAGGAATTTGATCCAAAAAATGATAATTTATTGATCTAGAGTTGTGATCGTAATTAATTAATAATAATTAACTAACCCAAGTAGAAGTGGATATTAACTAACGAAAGGTCATTAATTGACATCTTTAATGATAGGAAGGATAATTAATTAATGAAAGGTTGTTAATTAGTGAATATGAAGAGGAATGCTAGCTAATTAGCAGAAAAGTGCTAATAATTACAGAAATGACAAGAAAGAGGATAATTAGTGCAATCTTAGCATTAAAGGTTGCGTAAGCAGATTTTAGGTGTCTACATTTTCTCCTCTTTGGGGTGGCATAAGTGATGCCACTTCAAAGATAGTAGAAAAGTACAAACAAATAATTTTTTGAAGAGAAAGAAAAAAAAATCAAGATAATGAAGGATGCCCCCTTGAGTATCGATGGGGTGATGAAAGAGGACGATTGATGATCGAAAAGATGAAAGAACATAATAGAAGAAGTAGAATAATTGATCCATATTACCCCAAGTTGCTTTTGAAGAAAAGTGTTAATAGGAGAGTGATGTGGAAGAAAAATGAAGGTGAAAAGATATGGATATAGCTATCATCTTGTTGATGTAAAAAACCAACTTTATTTCATCATTTTGCTTATGATCGATGCCATTGGTGCTTATTAAAAATAATGAACAGAAGTGTAGTATGACATGAAAACCCATATACGAACAAATGTCCATAGCTAAAAACACCAACTCTATGCAACATACAAAACACAATGCAATACGAGAAAGTAAAATATGTTTTTCTCCCTACAACATACATAATGCAATGCAATACGAGAACGTAAACAAGATGATCTGATAGAGAAACATAATGAAATGTTTTTGTTATCAATCATTGATCTCGACCTATGTGAATGAATGATAATGGTTAAAAGATGGTGCCCCAATCAAGGATACATGTAAGGGGAATAACGGAGGACACTTGGGTCCTATGAAAAGTAGTGCACTATGAAACAGTACCAGGCAACTCATTGTGTCTCAGAGTACAAACATAGTAAGAAAATCAGCTTTGCTAATGGAGGTAGATCAAGATGATCTGCGAGTCACACACAATCTTAGGAGAGAACCAAAGATCGATGTTTTGTATGATGATTTATATTGATTTTGATTTTTATTGAAACATATTTGAATGTTTTTGTGATTTTCTACAAGTTTTCTGAAGATGTACAAAGAAAAGTGTGGATGCCCCCAGTGATAGATGGGATGTACAAGGGCATAATGCCACACATACGAGAAAGTGAAGATGTGATATGCCCCAACGATTAGGTGGGAGTATTCAAAGACAAACTCTTCAAAGATAGAAGGGAGATCAAGGCCAATATAAAATAGGTTCAATCATGAGGGAGCAAGGATGCCCCCAACGTAAGTTGGCCAAGAAACACATGAGAGAAAGGAAGTAGAAAATTGTCTTATTAAAAGGGGAAAAAAGTGCATGCAAACATGGAAAAGAGGACATACGATACACATGGATGTTCTAAATGATTTTCAAAGAACAAAGGATGCTATGAAAATATTTAGAAGGCGGTTGATGAAAAAGTGATTATCCCAAGGTACAAATCTTGAGACAAGACATGTGCTACAACAAGAGTTTAAACAAGGTCCAAAAAGTAACACTAGGTAACATACTAATCCTGTTTACTCATCGAGATCCCGTGTGTGTGCGTGGAAATGAATTACCTCTTGAAGGAAAGAGTTGATAGACATCAAGTGAAGACACTAGCCAATGTGTAGGAATGATTTAGTTTGAAAGGTGATTTGTGAACGGAAGACTTAATTAATTACTTATTGTAATTAATTAACGATGATAGAAAAGAAGATGAACATTATTGATGATATGTCGTCAATTTGTGGGAAAAGAGATAATTAGCACAATTTAAGTATTTAAATTGTTCATGCCAAATTATAGGTGTCTACATTTACCCCTCTTTGGGGTGGTGTAAATGATGCCACTTCAAAGATAGTAGACAGATAAAATTTTTAAGGGGTAGAAAAATTAGCAGAAGTGAGAGATGCCCCCTCGAGTGTCGATGGGGTGATGAAGGAAGATGATTGATGATCAAAAAAGGTGAGAAAGGGATAGAAGAAAGGAGAGGAGCAAGATGCCCCAGGTGAAGTAGAAGAATAGTGTTGATAGGAGGGTGATGTAGAAGAAATATGGAGAAGCAGAGAGAAGAACTAGCTTTCATCCTTTGCATTGGGACAACTTCAGTGCTATCATATTGCTAAAAGATCTACATCATCGGTCTTTATTAAAAATATAACACATATGAAAAAAGTAGGATGGCATGAAAATCCATACTAAACGAAAAATTGTCCATTGCTGAAAATACCAACTCCATTGCAACATACAAAATGCAATGCAATATGAGAAGGAAACAAACTCATTTAATAGGGAAAACAAGTACAAATGCACATATCCAAACCAACAACGATCAAGATGGTTTTAAAAATGTTTGTTATCAAGATGAAGAGTTCCACATGTTCGTGATTGATGACAAGGGTTAAAAATGATGCCTCGAGCAAGGATGCATGCAAGGGGAAATGATAATGGAAACTGGGTCTAAGGAGAAAGCTTTGTGCACAACAAAATAACACCAGGCAACGAGATGTGCCCCATAGTACAGATGAAGCAAGCAGCTAGCTTTGTGAATGGTTGTGAATTCGGAGATCCGCAAGTCGTGTTGATCGGTGAAGATGTGAAATAAACTAGTAGGATACAAAAAGAATACCATGCGCAAGACACAAGTTTCAGCCGTTATAAGCGAGTTTACCTATTTTTGTAGGTTTTATATTTTTTAAGGATTTTGTGGAGATTTTTTCCTTGTTTTTGGATTTTGAATTGATATATATATATATATATATATGTTTTTGTGTTGTCTAAAATGTGGTGGACAGTGGATGTATAGAAGAAAATAGAAGAATAAGAATGAAGTGCTTATTTACAAAAGAAAATGCCCCAGGGGGAAGAAAGAAGAAACAGGTGACAAATAATGTCCCTCGTACAATGAAAAAATTAATAAATAATAATTTAATAAAAATAATTATTCGATAGAGTGTGGATAAGAAGAAAAAATCATCTAAGAGCAATAAAAATTGTCCTAGAGGAGAAGAAATGGGTACTAGATGGCAAAAAATGCCCCAACACGATGAAAAATGAAAGAAAAATAATTATTTAATTAAAATAATTATTTGATGGTGAATAGAAGAGAAAACTACGGTCAAAACAAGCCTCTAGGCATCATGTCCGGTGAAAAATGGCTTGATATACCCCACCTAGGGGGGGGTAAATCACTGTGACCAATTCATTTGTTACCAACCTCTACTGAGTTTTTACCGTGAGACTCTAACATCGACGAGGATGATGATGAGAGCACGAGAACCGCTTGAGACGAGCAGTACACAGACATGCAGACATGATGACATATTTTGTGAGTAACCTAACCCTCTTTGTTATTTTTGTAATTAATGCTAGAAGTAGGAAATTAGGGTAGGCTTGCACATGTGCGCATGTACGGGAGCGCAGGTGCCCCAATGGTGGTGTAGGCACCCTTGGAGCATATGCGCACATGTGTAGGCACCAAGAGATGTACATGCACATACGTATACACCCACATTATAACGCACACACAAAACACATGCATGCATGCGCAAACACCAACATGGTAGTGTACATACATAGTGCACACGTATGCGCGCATGTAGAGGCACACAAAGAATGGTGTAAGTGTCGATAGGTGGATGCGCACACGCGCATGCACCAAAAGGAGGGCACATATGCCATGGGGTGTGCACATGCCCTAAAAGGTGCGCAAGAACATGGAGTAGACGAAGGAGAGATAGAAAAATGCCAAAAATGATGACACTTAGAAGACAATTAGGATTTTTGGGTTAACCCTAAAGAATGATAGGTAGAACTTAGAAGAAATGTTAATAGCTGACAAATGGAATGATTTTACAGAGAAGGTTTCCCATGTTACAGATGCGAGAGCGACATACACGCATAGCAGAGCTAGAGGGGAGCATACGTTCACAAGATCGACGTGTGGTGGTGATACTTTTAGAGGTGGTGGGCCTAGGCCCTGTATCCTAGATGCCTTCTATCACATTGGATCATGGTCTACTAACCACATTGACTGAGTGGTGGCATAGCAAGAGCCAGTGCTTTAGGCTCATGACAAGAGAGATGATAGTAACCCTGGAGGATGTATGGTGGATCTGTCGCGTACCTATCGTAGGCTTGATGATCGAGTACACAAGTGACCTTGGGTGAATCAAGGCATCGGTTAGTGAATTTTTTGACCGCAATGAGATACCCCATGATGGCATGACAGTGTCGTTGCACAAGTTATAGCTGATCCGACATTACACCGGGGGCATCTATATGTGATGTCACTTATCAGTGGGTTTTTTCTCACTGATAAGACTGGGACATACCTTCCCTATGGGTCTGATGACATTGGTTCATGGGATTTTCAGTGGTGAGCGCTATTGTTGGGGCTAGTGCATACTAGCACATCTATACTGGGACCTGCACCTAATTACATACCACCGTCAGAAGACGGTGGGGCTGGATTTTTTACTGCAGATTCGGTCTTGGGACCACATAGCTATCGGGCATCCTGTAGGTGCATTACATGTCCGAGTCCTCGAGGAGCCGTTAGACATGGCTTGGATTTCTGTAGGTGACGACATATGGGGGCACCTAGGCAACTTGTATCATTATCAACAAGAGTTCGATGAGCTGCTAGACAGAGACATTATGTGGAGGCCTTACATGCACATACACTAGCCAGAGGAGAGAGCAGAGCTCAGTGTTTATGTGGTGGAGCACTTCCTTCTAGGTAGCCACAGTTACATCATAGAGTTATATAGATTAGAACGATGTCAGTGATAACTGGGTAGGGTGTAGGGGGTTCTACAGCCAGATTTGTGGTATGCCTGCTGAGATGCCGAGAGGTAGACTATGGGGCCATGCATACAGGTGGCTTGAGCTAGGGCTAGTTTTTATAGGTGGTACCACAGGCATGGGAGCCAACCTGATATATTTGAGACTTGGGTACTACTGTTGATTACATGGATTAGTACGCTACTATTTTACCTCAGCATTTGACTATTCTTAACGAGGCATGGGTAGTAGGCACTCGGCCACTACTAGAGCTCCCTTACAATGGTGACGAGAGGGAGGATGCAGTAGCACGCGACCCAGATGATCCATTTGATAGGAAGCCACATGACGGGAAGGGTACAACACAGGTGCAGGGACAAAGACAACATGGACCAGTACAGGCACATGCATAGGTTCCTAGGCTTAGATTACGAGAGTAGGGACAAAGCCATGTGGTGTAGCTAGTGGTACAGATAGCCACCTTACAGCAGTAGCTACAGTAGGCTGTAGAAGAGAGAGACTAGGATCAAGCTTAGACTTTGGCAGTGACAATAGAGCAAGATCAGGCTCAAGCCCAGACTAGTTAGGGAGGTGATGGTGCCATTCATTTCCAATAGATACGGCAGATGGCAGCACAAATGGTTTAGGTGACGAGCCTATATCAACAGACATAGGCTCAAGTAAAGCCTATGATATTGGAGAGAGATAGGTTGAGAGAAGAGTGAGTCGTGGGTCAGGCTGAGCTTTCTCATGTATTAGCAAATATAATGTCCTAACGATGCACAGATGGGACAACAGTGATAGCCCAGACTCACAGAGATCTAGCTAAAACAGAGGGTAGAGTGTCCTATTACAAATCATTATATTACGAGGTAGTTCCGGCTGAGCGGCGATCACCTTCTTATAACCAATAGTCGAGTAGAGTGATGAGGTCAGAGAGGCCCCAGGCCTCAATGGAGCAGCCACGAAGGCAACCTGTAGGACCGAGTGATGCTCATGCTATGCCTCTACCATGGGATAGACCAACTAGCTCATCTGAGGGCTCGAGTCACCCCTGATCCATATTGTATTGATACATGTGCCTCTTGACAAAGGCTATGAGAATCTTGTGCTTGATGTACAACATTATTTATGTAAAATAATATTGACATATGCCTCTGATGAAGGAAGTTGTATTCTTTGATCGATGTATATAATCCTTTTTGTATGCCTCAGATGAAGTCATTTTTGATGTATATCAGTGATGTATATCTATTTTTGATACAGATATACCACACACAGGTATATAGAGATGGACACTTTTTGGACCTGATACATGTGTTATGAAATGATGGATGTTATTGTTGTTTTGATTACATTTGCATGCATATGTATCTTGATGTTTGATGTATCATATGTGCTTAGATTTTTAGATGATAGATAGGTAGAGTATATCAAATGTATTTGCTCATGTGATGTGCTAGATTTAGTAGACGGGATGACATGATGATATGGGTGTGGGGGGGATAGATTTTGATATTTGTGATCCCTCTTGCCCCCATTTGATGATACAATATGTGATGATTAGCTTAGCAATCATGTATGATGTATACTTAGCTTTTTCTTGATATATGATGTATAGATGATGTTAGATGTGATGATATTTATGGAAATATGATGATGTGATAACAAAACGATGCACATGCAACAAGCAAACACAATCAAAGGCTACCCAAGAACACAATGAGTCAAAAAAACACTGTACCGTGATTCACCAACATGTAAAAACACACTTCAATATGCACAAGCAAGAATAAATCTGATCTAAGCAAGAAAAGATGAATCCTAACAAAGTATGTCTAAGAAAAAAAATACAAATGTACAAACATGAAGCAACTATACTAGCAAACAAGCAAAGCAAGAAACAAGATAACAAAAGTAAACTAAAGTGAATGTTTTTGTAAGATTGTTTTGTGAAACAATTTTCTATTGTTTCGAGTTTTGTGAAACAATATTTTATTGTTTTGATTTTTTTGAAACAATTTTCTATTGTTTTGATTTTTGTGAAACAATTTTCTATTGTTTTGATTTTTGTGAAACAATTTTCTATTCTTTTGATTTTCTAACATTTTTGAATGTTTTTCTGATTTTCTAAGATATTTGAATGTTTTTGTGTTTTTCTAACAGGTTTCCGGAGCTATGCACAGGTAACTGAGAAATGTGGATGCCCCCAATGTTAGACAGGGAATATACAAGGGCAAATTCCACGTGCTTATAAATAGGAAGGTGAAGTCGCAGAAGTGCCCCCAACGTGAGCTGGGGAATAGAAAAAGACCATGTCTTCATAGACTAACAATAGGAGAAAAATCTGGATCAAGGCTTGAAAAGATTAGGCTCACAGGGAATCTTGGAGGCAAATGCAGAACTAGCCCTAGGCTAAGTAAACAGTACCCTCCAGATGCAAGATGCTTGTGAACAATGAATCCTTCCAAGGCGCTGGAAACCAGTTTTCACCCAAGGACTTATCCAAAGTGCCACAATTGCGTGGTTTTCACTTATGCATGACATATTTTCACTTTTTCTTTTTCTGTTATTTTAAGTTTTTTGTATTTTGATCATTTTTACCCTTTTTTAGTTTTCTTTTTTGATTTTCGTGCCATGTTTAAGCATAAAACCGCTTAAGTTGCATGGTATTCATGGGCTCATGGAGTTCATCACCATTGGGGTGGGCAAGTTTGTATGATCATGTGCCATACTTGGCCACGATAACATAAGGTCCTAACCAATGCGGTTCGAACTTTCCTTTCTTCTCTCGTTTTGCCCTTGTGTTGAACTAATTTTCTTTCATGACCAAATATTTGACCTCAAACTGACGATGTATGATCCTTTTGTTGTAATTTCTGGAGACTCTGTTTTGATACACTTTGATATGGTTAAGGGCACATATGTGCTTCTCATCTTGGAGTTCCAACTCTGCCAGTCTAGCCACTCTGTAATCTTCATCCTTATCCAAATAATCCCTAAGAGAAATTTATAGGGAAGGAAGCTCAATTTTTAATGGGATGATAGATTCCGTTCCAAATACCAAGGAATATGGTGTCACACTTATAGGAGTGTGAATAAAGGTCCTATAAGCCCAAAGAGATGGGTGGATTTACAAATTCCAATTACGACCTATCTTACTTACCATCTTCTCCATGATTCGAACCAAAGTCTTATTAGTGGCCTCGACATGTCCATTGCCTTGGGGGTAATACGGTGTAGACCATTTTAACCTTATTTGAAACCGATGATAGAGATCCTTTACGGTTTTATTCTTGAATGATTTTCTGTTGTCAGTAACTATGGCTGCAGGAATGCCATACCAACAAATAAGATGATTCATGATGAATTTTGAGATCTGAGCACCAATTACATAGGTCAAAGGGACAACTTCCACCCATTTGGTAAAATATTCAGTAGATGTAATGATGTGGGTGTGGCCATCAGATGAAGTAGGGGTAAGCTTCCCTATTAAATTAAGTCCCCATTTAGAAAATGGCCATGGGGGTGGTGATGGGTTGCAACGGATGTGATGGAGCATGGATGAAATTTCCATACTTCTGACAAAGTACACACTTCCTTACATATTTGCAACAGTTGGTTTCCATGGTAGGACAATAGTAGCCCAATCTCAACAATTTTTTGGCTAGAACCATTTCGTTAGTATGGGATTTTCACACCCCTTCATGCACCTCTTTAATCGCTTGGACTAACTCTGTCATATGGAGACAATGTAACATATTCTCATCGTAGCCACGATGATAGAGCATACCTCCTAAAAGGGTATAGTGGGATATTTGACGAATTAGGATTTGTTTCTTGGAATGGGAGATGTTAAGAGGGAATTTTTTGTCTTTAAGGTAAGTGAAAATGGGCTCATACCATGGGGAATTGGGACTAACAACATCACAAGCCAGACAGGATTCTGGCATGTCGTACGCAGGATGGCATAGATTTTCCACAAAGAATGACATATCATTACTTTCCAGTGGAATGTGGAGCATAGAACCTACGGTTGCCATATCATTTGTAGATCTATTTTGTGCTCTTGGAATATATTCAAATGTGATGCACACAAAATACTCTTTCAAAGTTTCTACCAGCTTCTTGTAAGAGATGAGTTTATCATCCTTAACTTTATACTCATCATTGAATTGCTTGATGATTAACTAAAAGTCACCAATAATTTTAACATGATGAATATCCCATTTGATGGCAAGCTTCATCCCAGCGACGAGTGACTCATACTCTGTGATATTGTTTGTGCTAGGAAAACCAAGGCGAAAGGCTTGAGGTATGGGGTCACTAGAAAGAATAATGAGGACCACACCTACCCCTAAACCATGAAAAGTAAAATATACATCAAAGTGTACCTGCCACATGATAGATTCTTCAATGTACAATAATGAGGCATTTGGTAAATCCAAATTTATAGTTTCTGTTCCTTGTAAAGGTGCCTCCTGTTATTTTTGTGGAGCCTGTTTTCATGTTACAGTGTGGTACACCTTCTATGTGTTACACTTGGGTATTTTTACGGCCGTCCCGCTTGCTTGTGAGTGGGACAAGGGGGTTTGGGGGTGAAGCCCCTGAAGAAAATTTTCATGGGTGGTTTATTAACCCATGGGTAATGGGTAACTGTTATGGGCTGTTTTTGGGCCCATGGTTTTTCGGTACCCATTGTTTTGATACCCACGGTTTTTGCCCATTTTTTTGATACCCACGGTTTTTTGCCCATGGTTTTGATACCCACGGTTTTGTATCAAATTTCTTAAGAAATTGTCTATTTATATGGTCTTATGCATATGATAGATTGACAAGCAAATGTATTGCAGATGTGCTTTGAATTTGGGTGTGAATTTTGTAGAGTTTGTTGAGCATAGCTCCAAACGGATCTGGGTATTGTATTGAGAGAGTGGAGGCTTGTAATAAAATTTAAGCAAGTGATTCTTGGTGGACGTAGCCCAAATTGGGTGAACCACGTTAAATACTATCTCTTTGTGTTGTGTTATTTTATTCTGTAATTTTTATTTGAGATCTGTAATAATTTCTACATATTAGTTTCTACTGTTGCGATTCTATGAGGGATTATTCCGCATATTTTATCCCTTATTTCCTAACAATTGGTATCAGAGCCTGGTTTTGGTTCGTTAAAGTGTTGAATCGCAGGTAAAGTTTTATCTTGAGTGGGAGCTATGGCAGATGATGGAAGATCTAGGGTTGATAAATTCAATGGGCAGAATTTCTGTCTTTGGAAGATGCAGATGGAAGATTACCTTTATCAGAAGGATCTTTATACTCTATTATCTGAGAAGGTGAACAAACCCTCGAGTATGAAAGATGTGGAATGAGATTTGTTGGATTGAAAGGCACTTTGAATGATCTGGCTGTGTCTTGCATCTTCGGTATTATTTAATGTTTCAAAGGAAAAGACTACAAAAGATCTAATGGATGCATTAGGGAAGTTGTATGAAAAACCCTCTGCCTCTAACAAGATATTTTTAATGAAAAAAATTGTTTAATATGAAGATGTTTGAGAATATTTCAGTAGTAGATCATTTAAATGATTTCAATACGGTTATGAATATGCTAGCTTCGGTTACAATAGAATTTGATGAAGAAGTTAGGGATTTATTAATTCTGTGCTCTTTACCTGAAAGTTGGAATAGCCTGGTAATGGCGGTAAGCAACTCAGTTCCAGCTAACTCAAAGTTGAAGTTTGAGGATGTTGTAGGGGTGATTCTAAGCGAGGAAATGCAAAGAAAAAGCTCCAGGGAATCTTCTACTTCAGGGAATTCTTTGACAGTGGAAACTAGAGGGAGACAGAAGAATAAAGGAAACCGTGGAAAATCAAAAGATTGGGTAAGGTCAAAATCCAAGAGCAAGATTGTATGTTGGAACCGTGGAAAGTTTGGGCATGCAAAGAAGGAATGTTGGGAGCTTCGAGACAAGAAGAAACAACAGGAAGAAAACAAGGAGGCAAATGTGGCATCGGGTAATGTATGTCAGGATGCTTTGATTCTTTCTTTGCATAATATTACTGGATCTTGGGTTTTAGATTCAGGGGCTTCTTTTCATGCTACTCCACATAGGCATTATTTTGTTGATTATGTTCAAGGGGATTTTGGGCATGTTTTTCTTGGTGATGATGAGCCTTGCAGTATAGTTGGAAAAGGTTCTGTTCAGGTTAAGATGCAGAATGGGAATACTTGGCTATTGAAGGATGTTAGACATGTGCCTACATTAAGATGAAAGAAAATATACGATCTCTAACTTACTCTCTTTCTTTGTAGTTCTAACCTTGAGAAACCTTACTCGCTACTGTTTCCCATATATACAGTTCTCACAGAAATCCAAACTTGTTTATGTATATCCAGGCAAATTCTTCTTTATGATGTCCATGCCCTTATGGCTCATATGACCAAGCCTATAGTGCCATAATGTTGTATCTACATCTGAAGCCACAAGATTACAATCATTAGTACTATCAATGGATAAATACAAGGTTCCAACCTTCTTACCTCTTGCCACCACAAGAGCACCCTTGGTAACCTTCCAAGATTCAGCTATAAATATCACAGTATAACCATCACTTTCCAATTGCCCCGCCGATATCAAATTTCTCCTTAATGTAGGCACATGTCTAACATCCTTCAATAGCCATATATTCCCATTCTACATCTTAACCTAAACAGAACCTTTTCCAACTATACTGCAAGGCTCATCATCACCAAGAAAAACATGCCCAAAAAAATTAAGGAGGAAAGAAAATATATAAGGCCCGGTTGGTGGTTAAGGGGTTTGCACAGAAACAAGGTATAGATTTTGATGAGATCTTTTCTCCTGTAGTAAAAATGACTTCTATTAGAATTGTTCTTGGAATAGTGGAAGCAAAATACTTGCACTTAGAATAGTTAGATGTAAAGACTGCATGTTTCCATGGTGATTTGGAGGAGGAGCTACATATGTAGCAGCTAGAAGGATATGAAGTCAAAGGTAAAGAGGAGATGGTGTGCAAACTGAAGAAGAGCTTGAATGGCCTGAAATAAGCTCCACGTCAATGGTTTAATAAGTTTGATAACTTCATGATGGAGCAAGGTTATATCAGATGTCATTCTCACCATTGCATGTATATAAAGAAATTTGAGGATGGAAGTTATACTATCCTGTGTTTGTATGTTGATGACATGCTGGTTGTAGGTAAAAACATGCAGGAAATAAAAGTACTCAACAAACAGCTAAGTGAATCCTTTGATATGAAGGATTTGGGGGCTGCTAGACAAATCCTTAGTACGAGGATAACTCGGGATAGGAAGGAACGGAAGTTGAATTTATCTCAGGAAGAGTACATTAAGAAGGTATTGGATAGGTTTAACATGCAGGATGCTAAACCGGTTGGGACTCCTTTGGCAGGCCATTTTAAGTTATCAAAGGAGCAGTGTCCCAAGACAGAGTAGGAAAGAAACCAAATGTCCAAGGTACCTTACTTATCAGCGGTTGGCAGTTTGATGTATGCTATGGTGTGCACTAGGCCTGATATTTCCCATGCAGTGGGAGCTATGAGTAGATTTATGAGTGATCTAGGTAAAGAGCATTGACAAGCAGTAAAGTGGATCCTTTGATATTTGAGAGGGACCATGGGAACAATTTTGTGCTACAGTGGATCAGACACCACTTTACGTGGTTATGTAGATTCAAACATGGTTGGAGATGTTGACAACAGGAGGAGCATGACATGTTATATTTACATTGTAGGCGGGATAGCAGTGAATTGGATTTCACGACTACAGAAGCTGGTGGCTTTATCAACCATGGAGGTTGAGTATGTTACTGCCACATAGGCAAGCACAGAGATGATTGGTTACAACAATTACTTGAGGAGTTGGGGCATAAGCAGGAGGAATGTAAGTTGCATCGTGATAGTCAGAGTGCTATACACCTAGCTAAGAACTCTGCTTTCCACTCTAGGATGAAGCATATACAGTTGAGATATCACTTCATTAGGACAACTTTGGAAGAAGATAAGTTGAAGTTGGAGAAGATTCATACCAATTAGAATCCTGCAGACATGATGACCAAGGTGGTCACAAGGGATAAACTAAAGCTATGTTCAGATTTGGTTGGCCTTCACAGATGACAGTGAAGGGTTGAGAAGCTTTCTTAGTGGAAATCAGTCTCTAAGTCGGAGATTGTTATGTTTGTGGAGCCTGTTTTCATGTTAGAGTGTGGTACACCTTCTATGTGTTACACTCAGCTATTTTTATGGCAGTCTCGTTCACCCGTGAGCGGGTCAAGGGGGTTCGGGGGGGAAGCCCCTGAAGCAAATTTTCATGGCTGGTTTATTAACCCATGGGTAATGGGTAACCGTTATGGGCTGTTTTTGGGCCCATGGTTTTTTGGTACCCATTGTTTTGATACCCACGGTTTTGTATCAAATTGCTTAAGCAATTGTCTATTTATATGGTCTTATGCATATGATAGATTGACAAGCAAATGTATTGCAGATGTGCTTTGAATTTGGGTGTGAATTTTGTAGAGTTTGTTGAGCATAGCTCCAAATAGATCTGGGTATTGTATTGAGAGAGTGGAGGCTTGTAATAAAATCTGAGCAAGTGATTCTTGGTGGATGTAGCCCAAATTGGGTGAACCACGTTAAATACTGTCTCTTTGTGTTGTGTTATTTTATTATGTAATTTTTATTTGAGATCTATAATAATTTCTACATATTAGTTTCTACTGTTGTGATTTTGCGAGGGATCATTCCGCATATTTTATCCCTTATTTCCTAACACCTCAGTTAACTGATCAACAAGTACTTGTCCCTTGATTAACTTTTGATGCACAAACTCGATGTCAAATTCACTTAGTAGAATGATCCGGTTAGCCATTCTACTGGTGAGGGCGGGTTTAGACAGTAAGTATTTGAGCGGGTCAACTTTTGATATAAGCTTGGTTTTGGTATTTAACAGGTAATGGTGAAATTTTTGGAAGGTAAAAACTACAGCCAAACAAGCTTTTTCGATTTGGAGATAGTTGAGTTCATAAAAGATGAGAGTACGACTGAGGTAGTATACTGCTTTTTCTTTGTGACCAAGGTCGTATTGGGTGAGCAGCGCACTAATAGAAAATTGAGTAGCAGAGATATAAAGTAGGAGTGGCTCACCAGGAGTTAGAGGCATGAGGACAGGAAGATTGGCCAAGTATTGCTTAAGTAGGGTGAAGGCCTTCTGTTGCTCTGGTCCCTAGATAAAGGCAACATCCTTTTTAAGTAGGTGAGTAAATGAATGAAACTTATTGGCAAGCTGGGAGATGAAGTAACGAATAGCCTATATTTTTCCCTGCAAGCTACGCAGTTGCTTAATGTTTTTGGGAGGGGTCATCTCAGTAACAATAGTCACTTTAGCAGGGTCTACCAAAATCCCCCTTCTTGATACAATAAAACCAAGTAATTTTCCTAATAGCACGCCAAACACACATTTCTTTGGGTTCAGACGGACCTTGTTCTCTCATAGGCGTTTAAAGATACGCCACAAAATAGTAGGGTGGTCTTCCCTTGTCTTAGATTTCATGAGGATATCATCCACATAGTCTTCCATGTGGATGATTTCTATAAATTTCCGCAACAACACGGTGAATGTTTTCTGTTCCTCTGCTGAGAGTGAAGCTCCCAACTTGACTATTTTTGGGTCATCTTCTATGCCAATGTTTACATCAATAGTTTCTTCTGCCAGTAACTTTGAAAAATACTCTATACACATGGGATCAGGAGGAAGGTTGATATCTTCATCCAAGGATTTCTCCATGATATTTTCATCCTTGATGTGGTCACTTTTATTGTCCTTTGATTTTTTTACTTATTAGTCCACTAGTGCCTCAAAGAGGTTTTCACTATGCGACCTGGACTTTGACTTTTGCCAAGGCTTTTCATTGAGAATTTTTCCCTCACTTATTCTTAAATTTTTCTGACCACGAAGCTCAGCTTCCTCTTCGAAATAGGAACATATATATAAGTCAATGTAGAATCCCTTTTTATGATCTCTAATGGGGATTGTATCCTGAATGCCCATGAATTTTGCAATAGCTTCATCATTTTCAAATAGATCTAGTGGCATATGACATTGTTGGTCCCATTCAACAAGGAAAGGGTAAACAAGGTCAAGGATAGGTTCCGTAGCGGTTATGGTGAGGACAACGGTATTCATGAACATGTTCATAGAGGCAATATTCTTGTATTGGATACAACGGGAATCTGTATTGCTATCTAAATAGTCAGAGCTATCCTCATGCTCAGAAAAGGTAGCATCTTGATCATTAGGATGTGCCCCATAAGGGTGAATTCTGATGCCATACCTTTCTATTTTAAAATGTGGGAGAGGAATTAGTTCTTGCTGTCCTTTCTCAATCCTTCTATATCCTAGACCTTTGTAGCCCATGGAATACATCATTCGGCTAGACTTCCTCATACTCATGGGTTTGGTAGCAAGTTGGTTCCGTATCTTTTAGGACCCAAGTTGTAGGTGGATCCAAAAATTTCTCTTCAACCAGCAAGCCTCCGGGTAAGAATGACCCAATAGTTTGCTTATCTCTAGACCGTCTAAAATGATAGTTGGGTCAACCTCTAGTTTTAGGTGACAATGAGATTTTTTAAAATAAAAGGGCTTGTTGCACATTATATTCTCCACAACTGTATTCTAGAACCTTCATCTCCCATGAATCAAAAGGAGAATTTTATGTAGAGGCACCACGGGCACAAGAACTGAGGGAATCTGAATCTACTCGGGACTCTATGGCTTCTGATTGAAGATGAACAACTATATCAGCAGAGGGACACGTATAGGTACACTTACACTCAAAACTATTGAGAGTTCTACAGTGAGCGAAGGGCTCCGAATCTCCTTGTATCATGATAGTGTGTCCCTCATGTTTTAGTTTGATGTATTGATGGAACGTCGATGACACGACCTACATGGAATGAATCCATGGTCAACATAGAAGCATATTGTATGGGAGTTCCAAGTCCATGACATGAAAATTTGTTTGATGACAAGTGGGTCTGAATTCCATGGGTAATGTGATTGTCCCAAAAGACTCTCTTTCTACGTTGTCATAAGCAGTTATGGTAATGATGTTTGACTCGAGGTCTTCTTCAGTATGTCCCAATTGCTTAACTAATTTCAATGTGCATATATTCAATCCTGATCCGTTGTCCACAAGCACCCATTTTATATTTCGGTGAGTAATGAATACCTCAATATACAAGGGGAGATTATGCGTAGGATTTTCAATAGGGATCTCCCTATGATTAAAGGAAATGTGCTCAGTCGGTAAAATGTTTTCTACTGCAGCCTGAAGATGTGTAGGATCTACTTCTAGTCGCACTCCTGACCCTTGAAGAGTTTGGTACAAAATGTATCTTTATACATTCAATATTTTGAGAAGATCCAAGATTGAAATCTTAGAAGACGTCTTCTCAAGTTGTTCTAAGAGGTTGTACCTACCATTTTGTGGGGTTGACGGAGAGGGTTCAAGAATCATGTGGCGGGAACACCTTGTTACCATAGCGCAATCCTTTCCTTTGATTCAAATATTGTTCACATGGTCACTAGGAGAGTGAATACATCTAATGAGTGAATCATAATGATTGTTGTCTTTCTTGGTATATAGATAATTCGCTGCTTTATAACTCTGGGATAACTCTCCTTAATCTGGCTTTGGCTCCTCTGACTTACCATGTTTGGGGAATGGTTCTTTGTATATCCCCATATTTTCATTGGGCATCTGAGTTTTTTCAGGGTTATCCACTTGTATCTCCCCATTGTTAATGAGGTATTGGATGTAGTGACTAAGTCGTAGACATTTTTCTATTTTGTGTCCCTTGACACGATGTAATTCACAATAGTCATGCTCTTTGTACCATGATGGTTTTGGAGCATTGTCATCAAAGGGTTATGTCATGGGATAATTCACCATGTGAGCTGCATCTAATTGTTTCAACATGACCGACAAAGGCTCATTGAGAGGAGTGAACATTCTCCATTTAGGTGGTGGTTGAATAGGTCCTTTGGTCAGTTTAAAAGGTTGACCAGTTTGAACCATTTTCACACGTTTGGAAACTATGATCCCGTCTCCCACCACATTCTTGTTTTTTTAAAATATTTTTTGATTTTCCGTAGGTTTAACACTTTGGTTATCTTTAGATTATGACTTAAGCGTTCCTTTTGCAATAAGGGCTTTCTCTATTTGAACGCCCTTTTCAATGACCTCCTCGAAAGTGTGAAAAGAATGCATTTGAAGGTGGAAAGTGATGTATGGATTTAGATTGGGCACAAAGATACTTACCATCTATTTTTTAGGGAATGCGCACGGGAAATGATTGGCTATCACTCTCCACCATTGTAGGAAGTCGACGAACGTCTCGTTAGAATGTTGTTTGGTGTCACACAAGTCTACCATGGTGATATCACTTTCTATATTGTATTATAAGTGTCACACAAACCTCTCTGCAAGTTCTGGCCATGTAAAAATAGACCCCCGAGGTAAACAAGTAAACCACTCCAAGGCTTGGTCTCCTAGACTCTTGGGAAAGAGTCGTATAAGAAAATTATCGCTATAGGACACCTCTTGTCATGCCATATAGAAATCCTTTACATGATCTCATGGGTCTCCATTTCCTCTATATTTGTCGAATTTCAGTATGTCAATTTTTTTAGGGAAGAGCTGAAGTGTCATGGCTTTGTCAAATGGATGGGGACATAATTATTCATATTGATATTTTCTGATGCTCCCCACATTTCTCTCTTGAAGGCTTGCAAGTATCACTTTCATAGATTGTACTTCTAGTGCGAGTAATTGTTCTTTAGTGGGGGAAGTAGGTATATACACTCAACTGTACTCCGTATTTTCCCCTCCTCAGTTTTCCCTATGAAGTTCACTATTTTGGACCTTAGGTTTTGTCTTTTGGACTTTTTTGCTTGTTTTCTTTTGTACATGCGAGGTTAACAAGGCTAGTTGTCAACTAAGGTTACAAATTTGTTGCTGAATAGTGACTTCTTCTTCCAAAGGTTCCTCTTCTTCTTCATACTATGGAGGTTCTTCAACATTCTTGTGTCCTAACCTGATTTTACATGGCACTTTAATGAAGGGTATTCTATGTCCCACTACATTAATGTTTCCCACATTTGATGTAGAAGCATGTCCATGTGTTAGAATATCATCCATGTTGATAAGAGGTCACTCCTCATCATTAGCATCATTTGTAGGTGGGATTGTTTCATGCTCAGTGGGAATTTTGGCTCCAAATTCTACAACTCGTGCTAGCACCCTATCCTTGTTTCTAGAAAGGAATTCATCTAACAAGGTGGGGTCAAAGTCAAATTCCGCATGTGGGGATTCCAATTCATCACCACTATGATCTATCATGTCTTTTATCTCTTTTTCCATGGAAAATAAAGGCCCAAGATCATGACCAATAAAAGGGTTTGACCCTTGTTTGTTTGAGGCTTCCCAAGTTTGCACTTTTTGTGCTTCTAATGTTTGATTTTTGAGCCCTAACCGTGTTTTAGGAGCCATGATGTGCAACAGTTTCACCAAGGTATCTTGTGAATGTGTTCAAAAATAAGTGAAATGCAAAAAGAATGTCAAGAATATGAATGAGTATAAATGTTAAAGTACCAATGTGATAGAGTGATAAGTCAATAATGACACAATGTTTTTTAACTAAGCCTATCAATCAAATGAAGTATTTCCTAGGTTTGTTTCAAAAAGGTAGTTGGTGTGATAAGATAATTAACAAGATGTCCCTACTTATGTAAAGTTCAAGGGAATGAAAAAGATGTAAGTAATAACAAGAAGTTAATGTGACCTCCTAACAAGGTATACTAGAAGCAAGTTCAAATTCAATTAATACCTATATCACAAAAAGTGCCAATTATAATTTGTGAGTGACACAAAAATGTCACCAAGATATGTTAACCAAACTTTGCGAGAAAGTAAGGTATTGATATCAAGATGATATTGATATAACACACACAAGTGGTAACACGTAGCACTTTTCAAAATCGACATAGTAATGGAATCAAACTAAAAGCTTATAGTATCACTGAGAATTGTTAAAATGTGTATAGCGTAACCTTACAATGTAGATATTTAGGTCAAGTTTACAAGGAACAAGACGTAAATACCAAAATTGTAGTGATATGATATAAACAAGGTAACCTTTCCAAGGAAGTTCAAGATGATGAACCACACCTAACTATGATGAAGATCCTGATGTGAGTATCAAGATAAAAAAGGATACCAATGATATTAATACGTAACCACATAGTTTAGACGTTTAACTTACCCAACCGTAAACATGGATGGGTGTAAACAGACAAAAAAGTGGTAGAAACAATCAATTGATAATGCAAAGGTAGTCACTCTTCTTTTGATCAACAAAGTGTCAAAAGAAAGTGAGGGAAGTAGATCAAAATGGGGATGAAAAATGTTTTCTTTATTTTGGAAAAGTTTCACCTCGCCTTAGGGCAAGTGAAAAACTAAGCAAAAGTAACACTTCCCACGTTTCGTGATGAATGATGGATCACAAATCAACACTGTTTTGAAACGGTCAAAGTGGGCTCTTGGTTAAAGAATATCTTCCTACGTGGTTCTCTCTTCCTAGGTGTTACAAAGCTGTCTTAAGCGAGCTCGATTTACCCAAAAAGTCGTAATGACTAATTTGGGAGTATCTCATCTTTACTTTACCCCCTTCAAGCACAATAGGCAACTAGTGCGTCTACGTGTACTATCACTGGGGTCGCCATACAGACAACCGGTAACGCTAACTCATAAGGAACAAATAGTCAAGTAGGTTGTGCAGAGCACTTCCCATTTTTTCCACAAGTTTCCCTCTTGCGTGGACTACTTTGGGGTTCCTAGGACCACCACCATTGTTGTAGCTTAAGGCTTATGCTAAAGGGGTTATGTCCTAGTTTTAAGTGGACAGGACGTACCCTTATCCAAACCTGCAAATACAATGTTTTGAATGTGGTTTTATTTTTATATTGTTTAATTTTGATGTGGTTTGCTTGAACACCTTTTGGCAACTTGCACATAAACTGTATTAGTAGTTTGATTTTTTTTAACTCCACCTTTCTTTGACAAGCGTGTGTTTAGGTCCTGCATAACGGGTTAGTGATTTTCCATAAAAAGACTAAACATCATTTTTAATTCTCAAGATCATCCAAGGACGCAAGAGAAGAGCATACGTGACATTTTTTAGAATCCAAGAATTTTACCAAATGGAAAACAATCAATTCAAAATACACCAATTTAACTCATTTCTATTCAATTAGGACATTCTCAACATTCTCAAAGTGCAAAAGACCTAAGAATCATTTCTAATTCCAAAGATCTCCCCAAAGGATGCGAGGGAAGAGCATACACGACCTTACTCTTATAAGCAAGCATGCAAAAGTCTATCTAGTCTAGCAAAAGCATTTAAACATACCCTACAAAAGTAGGCATTAATTAGATAAAACCTGCAAAGAAGTTAGCACTTTAACACTTTAATTTGAGAAAACTGAATGACACCTACGCATTGGTTTAGGCATGTGTGCGCAGGTTAGGGTGGAAATGCCCCTATGTGTTTTTCAGACTCACAATACGCTTGCGCCACCCTAGAGGTGTTTGTGTCCATATAATGGTATATGCGCTAGGGTAGATAAAAGTGGTACAAAATTCTGACAGAGTTCTTGCGCCACCCGAGAGGTTCCTGTGACAAGGTTAGGGCATGTGCATTAGGGTAGATAAAAGCTGTAAAAAATTCCGACAGAGTGCCTGCGCCACCTAAGAGGTGCCTGCGCCAGGGTTAGGGCATGTGCGCCAGCCTGACATGTTTTCCCACTACAGTGAAGGTACAGTATAAATAGAGTGTCTCTGCTCAGTTTGATGTGCCTACACCATGGTTAATGTGTCTGCACCAGGGTTAGGGTATGTGCGCCAGGGTTGCCAAATAGAGATACAAAACTCTGACAGTGTGCCTACGCCACCCGAGAGGTGCCTATGCTAGGGTAGTGTGCCTGTGCCAGGGTTAGTGCACTTTTCCCCCTCCTACAGTCAAAGTATGACCAAAGACACCAAAAAAATCACACCACTTCAAATTTTAGTAAGATCAAAATTGACAACAACCCATTAGAATGATAGGTCTAAATGAGAACCTACACATATAATACTAGCAAAATCCTGAGAAATTGAACATTATTTGCCATATGTGTATATCAAAGGTTAGCCAAAAATAATAGAATTCAAGCTAGAATGTTAAGGGACTAAGGATCCAGTCCCACCGGGCGTGCCATATATGTGCATGGTTTTGTTTAACTAAGTTAAGAAAATTAGAACTAACACCTAGTGGTCCTAATAACAAAGTTAAATCAAAATCTAAACACCATCATGTTAATAGCTAAGAAAGATTAAATAACAACATTATTGCGTCATAACTTTGAAATGGAAATCAAACTAACATGTTAATTATTAAAATCTCTACTCTTTAGATCACAAAAACAATTAAATTGAACCTAGGTAGATTCATGGCAATCAAAGTTGATTGTTTGAATTTTAAGGGATTAGGAATGGAAGCTCATCAAAGCATGAATACAAGACCATTTTGATTATTTCCATATGACCGAAAAGCTTAAATGGATGAAATGCAAGAATGAGGCTTAACTCTTCTAATGGTGAAATACTTAAGGATGACAAAATGCTTATAGTGTATGTACTATATGATTTCTTTTGTTTCTCAAGAATTAGGTGTAAGTGTAAAGGTAGGAGGAGGGCTCTTTATATAGCCCAATGGATAAAGGAATATCTACATCCCTTTGCATGTGGGATAATAGAGATGTTGAGTTAGTTTTGGATAAGGGGGGTTTAGAAAGGGTTGAGTTAACTTTAGGAGAGTTTAGCTTGTCCTTTAGTGACTCATGTGGATAAAGAGGGTTGTTTTAATTAATCAAAGGTGATTAATTAATAGGTAGAGGTAAGCTTATAGAAGCTAATTAGAGGAAAATTAATATGATTTGCGGGATGTAAGAAAGGAATTTGATCCAATAAATGATAATTTATTGATCTAGAGTTGCTATCGTAATTAATTAATAATAATTAAGTAACCCAAGTAGAAGTGGATATTAATTAACGAAAGGTCGTTAATTGACATCTTTAATGATAGGAAGGCTAATTAATTAATGAAATGTCGTTAATTAATGAATATGAAAAGAAATGTTAACTAATTAGCCGAAAATATCTAATTATTACGGAAATGACGAGAAAGAGGATAATTAGTGCAACCTTAGCATTAAATGTTGCGTAAGCAGATTTTAGGTGTCTACAGTACATTCTTATGTTCTTTAGATGACTGATTTGATGCCGACCAATTCGCCATAGCAACTTGCAATAGGTCTCTTTATCTTGGGATAGCTAATGACTCCCACATTGAGATGTTTGCATTCATTTTCTTTATTTGCTCAATGATGTTGAATGAAGATGGACTATCTCTTTGCTTCCCTTTGATCTGCACAATTGTTTCTTGCATATGGGTTGTTACAACCGACACTTGAGTTGGTATAGAAGGTGGCTTGGGCCAACCTTGCACATTGGGAGCTTTGTTTTGGTTGCCAATACCTTGTTGGGTGATAGAGGGTTGTGGATCATTTGAATTGGATGATTGTCCCTCTCCAATATTTATCTTCTTGGACTGTGTATTGGTTGCTATAATTTGAGAAGGGGCTTAATTTATACCATGGAAATCTACAACCTTCCAATTGACAAGTGTGGTCTTATTTAGAAGTGCTTCCTGAGTTACTTCCTACTGCTGATTTCCTTCTTAGCTTGTCTCTTGTTCCACACCCATTGTTGTCGCCATAAGAGCTTGATTCAAAGCACCATTGAAACACATTGACTAGTTATGAGGTTGATTACATGTGAAGCACCACTCATATTATTGAGCCATGTCATTTTGCACTGGTACTAAGGCTCTAGATGTGGACGTAACATTAGGATTGTAAGGCTGAAATGCCCTATTAGTAGGAGGTTTGACTTGGTTCTGATTTGCAGTTTGATTAGGTGACCTATTAGGCTGATACAAAGATCTATTGGGTTGGGCTTAAGGCTGATATGAACTCAAATTTTGAGCTTGCTACCTCTGAAGTGCAACCAAATCATTTCCTAAATTTTAGAACTGCTTCATGACATTTTGGAGCTCATTTGAGGTACTAGAAGATGAGGTAGAAGCTTCATTCAAACTCTAATTTTTTGGAGCAGGGATGAGAGCCAACGTAGGTGCTTGGCTAGTGCTTGGACTTCCTAATTCTAGGTAAAAAGGCATAGGAGGCCTAGGTGTAGTTTTACCTACTTGGATTAAACAATTTTCAGCTCTAATGGAAATACTATAAGTTACAGGTAAAGTTGTACCTCCCATGGATTACATCATCATTGCAATATATGAGTTTAGAGATTTTAAGTATAGAAAGGAACCTTTAGCTACTAGCCTCATAGCAAGTAAAATGCTATCCCATGTCTTTTGAAACCTGAAGTTGAAATAAGCCATCTTCTTATTTGGTGATCTCTTGATCATGGTTAGTTGTTCCAACAAAGATAAATTATCTTCTTTCTCTCCAAATTGATTATGAAGAGTTGTGAATAGATGGTCCCAATTCTGGATAGACACTGCTGCTAAATTCCTAAACCATTGCAAAGCTTTACCCTTAAAGGAGGATGCTAATAACTTAACGACAACATCCATTTCAACAATTTTGTGAATTGCACAAACATTTGCAATGTCTTGGATATGGTTAAACAGATTTGTATGGTTCTCTCTAGTGATATATGGAATGTTCTTTAATGCTGCAATTGAAATTGGATTTTGTGCATTGAGAGCAAGTGGGCTGCTTCCCATGAAGTTGACATAAGGATTTGGTGGCCATTGTGGTGGTTGTTGTTGTAGATGTGCCATTATAATCTGTCTAAGAACTCTAGTTGATTGAATGAAAGGTCTACCACGTGGAGGTGTTGATAGTGTCCTATTTTGTGGAGAAGGAGACCTTTGAGTGCTTCTTCCCCTTCTTCCTCTGCATGGAGATAATTGTAAGTATTCAAAAATTCCTTCTTCTCTAGTTCTAGACCTTGTTTGAATTCTTCTCATAAATCTGCTAAGCTTGGAATATTGAAATTAGTGGATTCTGCCCTTTTGGAGTCGCCAAATGTGGTATTTCAAAGCCTCTTATAATATGGAATTTCATAGCGAGAGCACACTAAATTTGTTGCAGCTAAAATAAAAAATTCTTCTGTCCCACCAGACGTGCAAAAACTATTATCACTAAATCACAACACCTTTCGATTTTCCCAAGTGTGTGTGCTTGAGCTCACGGTGTGACTGGGTAACATGGGTATTATCTCCAAGTTGCGGGACTTGCTACTTGGGATAGACCTCTAGAGGAAGCTGGATCTTCTTCCTAATCCTAGTGCAAACTAACTATACTAAAATGAAGCTACTAACTATATCCATCCTATAATTTCCAAGGGACCAGGGAGAGAGAAATAACATGCAAATGAAGGAAAACTACACTATAGAGATGATGCACCAAAATAAGGGAATTCAAACAATTTATAATGTGTGAAAATGGAAGTAAAATGTAAATCAGAGAGGGTGATGACAGTTCTCCACAATTTAATAACAACATTCACAACAAATTTCCATGCATACACAATAATAATAGGTCCCTGCAAGAGTATAGAGTAGACACAAACATCTCCAATAACATTAGAGAGGCAAGGAGAATGCAAAAAAATCAACAAGGGAAGATACATCCACAAACTTGAATCTATTGCTTCATTAATATGCATAGTTCAAAATATTACAAAGGAAAGGCCTGGATCACCATGCAAGGATTCTAATATAGAGGCTTGCAACACATTGGCTTCACAAAACCAAAATGACATAGTTTTGTTACTCAAACTATCCTCCTTTACAATGAGCCCAACACTCCAATTTATAGAATTTTGAGAGGAGAGAGAGAGGGGATGCAATTCCCAAAATTCCCTTTCCAATCAATTGAAAGTCATGATAAATGAGTGTGGTTTGTGGTTTTGGACTTGCAGAAGTAATCTCAAGGTTCCCCATAACTTGTAGCAATGAAGAATGATTGCCCATGCTCATTAAATGCTTCTCCAACCACTTTTCAACAACCAAACAGAAGTGGGATCGTTTTCCTTAATAATAACCATTAAAATTATTAATTTATGTATTTATTGATTTTTGTGCATTGGGCTTGGAACCATGATTCCAACGAAACCAATTTTGTGAAATTCCATTAAAAATTACTCAAGTTATGATCTTCTGAGTGTGAGCAGCTATTTTGAGTTTGCCAGACATTTCTTGCATTTTACAGGACTGAGCATTTAATTTTTTGGGTCTGGATATGTTTCTTTTATTTTCACCCACCTACCCTCATTAAAAATAAGAAATCTAGTTTTTTGGCATGGAGGATGTCGAGAGATTTCCGAAAAGTCCAATTTTGTCAAAATCGGAGCTCCGGGTCAAAAGTTATGCCAGGTTGAAATCTAGAGTTGGGGTGTTCCAAGCGGGCTCTTATAATTCTTATTAAACCACTTTCCCTTTGTATTGCAGGTATTGCGGGTTTTCATAGAACTCATGTCCCTGTGGCACTTGTGTCGTTTGGGCCCTAAACTTCCACCTTATCCGCATTGCACTCTGTCTCCTTGATGTGCGTCAATTTTGCCTCTGCGGGGAACTCACCTGCCCACAGTACTTGGACCACCCGGGCCACTGGGACCCGACTTTTCCGCAATACATTGTGCCCACTCCATTCCTTTGCAAATAAGACAAGTCGACATTTCAGGGAGCTTGTGGCCCAATGGAACTTGTGTCGCCTGGGCCGCGAACTTCCGCCTTTTCCGCAAATCATTATTTCCTTAGCATTTTGGACCCAAGTCAAGGATGAGGAACCCTAGTTCCATCCACAACTATTCCACATGTAGCCTCCAGACTTGTAATACATTAAAATAGGTACCTTTTCATTTTTTTTCAAAATATTAGCAAATTTTTGCTAACTCCTTAGATTTTCCTTGAATGGGGAAGTTAGAGAAAAGAAAAGGCATCCCACCCCCCCAAAAAATCAAGATTTCTTGTTTTTAGAATTTCTATCTATCCAAGCCTAAATAAATTGTGAAACTTATCAAAATCACCTTGGGGTAAATTTCCGATAACAATATGGATGAGGAATACTAGGAGGGTATCACTAATAGACTCTCTGCTCTGGAGAAATAACATGCTAACATCAGGTAGAAACAATGTGATATTTTCTCCTTGTGCAAATTTGTCTCGTATTTCCTCTACTTGTAGGTGAACCAATTTTTTTCCAACAAGTACTTTCAACCTAACAATGATGATAAGAAATGCAAAGGAAAAGCTATGGGAAAGGATAAGACCATAGACACCAATATGGTCTACTTGAAGAGCCTCTACAATGGGGTAGAGAACATGAGGAAGACTTTTTATAAAATTATAAATTAGTTTTTTCATGTTGGTTGTGTATTTCCGTAATTTTTGTTTCCTTTTGTTGTGTTTTTTTGTTATATCTGCCACATCTTGGCTTTTTTCTCTTGTTTTCCTCTTTTAGGCTTAATGTTTTATCTGAGATTTTAGACCTATTTTTGTACCATGGTAGGGTCCTTGTATAAAAATTCCACTTTTACCCTTATCTAAAAAAAGAGTGTGAAGCTAAGTTATTACATATGAATAATATCAAATATGTTGCTAGCACTCCTAATACATAAAATGCCAAATTTCAAATAAAATCTACATTTAATGGAAAGAATAACGATGCTAAGTCTTCCTCTTAAGACATTGTTAATGCAATTAATCAACCTATTAAGCTACAATTACAACCCACATGATGACATTTTACACGTTTTCCATGTGCTCGTCATATTTTTCTAAAATAATTATTGTGTGAAATCTTATGTCTCTCCCTCCACCATTTGAGTTTGATGCAAGAAATTCTCAATGTAAAAGTTTTGATGCCAAATCTTATTGCGATTATGATTGATGTATTAGTCACTCTACAGATATATACATAAAGCTTCATCATGTTATTTAGGATATTTTGAATATAATGCTATTTAATGAGATGAGCCCTTTGAATCTTCTAAGCCAAAAAATAATAATTCTTAATTGAAAATGTTTAATGATCCACTCGCTAAGCATATAAATGATACATCTACCAGTGAAGTGTGTAATTTTCATCGTGTAGTACCAGAACTTCCATCTTATGACAATCCCTTGAATGCTATGATTGGTAATGTGACTCATATACAACCTTCTACAACATGCATTACTTTCGATAACTCTAATATAGATGACATGTTTATTTTGGATACATTGTCTATTCCTATCTATATTCATTAGATTCTTATACATGGTATATTGGTTGATCCCCACAACAAATATAATGTTAGTTCCTAGTAATTGCTTCTATCTCTTGGTATCTCTGCTTGGAAGCTTACATATATGGTTATGATCTATAATATCATAATATCATATTACTTGTCACTATTGGTCCTATTATAACTCTAGTTTTATTCTCGGTTACTAGTTCTCTTAGCTCTAGTACCTCATGTCTTGGTCTCCCTTGGTTATATTCCCTTAAGGATATCTTGTCAATTATTCACTCGTGTGTAATATGTTCATTCATAATCAATAGGTTAATACTATTAGAGTTGTCTATTTTGAGGATCCTTCCCCTAACATTCCTAGTCATTATCCCACGGTATCTATCCCTACTCCTAGTAAACCTAAGAATAGGTTTTTGGATTCACACACTGATTTGCATATCTCTAATCCTCCTAGGTATTCTGCTAGGTCCTTGGATTCACACATTGATTCATATATATCTATATATAATCCTTTATTGAACCTTTGGTTACAAATGTTGATTCACATAACTCTAGTCCAACTACCAGGCCTTTGCTTGCACATGTTGATTCTAATATAAAATAGAGAAGAAATAATTGCATTGGATGGTCTATTTAATGACCATACAATTGAATATATACATGCGTTGGAGGAGCGAAAAATCCCAACGGAAAGATGGGACATGGAAGGTCACACAACGTGAAAAGATGAAGAGACGAATGGAAAAATAATGCAATATACAAAACTTCGCTCCTTATTTCATTGTTTTTACAAAGGTACCCTCAAGACATCATCATTTTATTCTGATTCTAGTACTTATTCTTCTGAGTCACCATCTTTTTGAGCCACGATATGTCATTTGTACTTCGTGTGGTGAAGACAACATCTGGATTTATGTGAATCAATACGACCAGATGTTCTCTCATTGCTAGAGTTGATGATGAAGAGGTGGACTTGGTATGCTCATGTAGTGAGAAGTAGATACTTTTGGGGAATTTGTTCTCACATTCGCCATATGCATCATAGCCTTGTTTGAGCTTGGCACAAATATTCTTTTTCTGGAATCGTATGATGAATAAACCACAGTCAATCGTTTCTTGATGCACTATGTCCTCAAATTCTAAGTTTTGGAGACTTTCAAGCAAAGCAAAGTAAAAACCGGTGCTCTCTTGGGCTTGGATTCAGTATCTCAATGGCTATGCATCTTTATGGTTTCTCACAACACTAGAATATCTGGGCACGATTGTCATGAAATCAAATTTCTATATGGGTTCATAGGTTTTATCTTATTGACCAGTTCCTTGCATTCTATAGGATTTTTTTCTCTTGTAGCTTTATAACGGAATTGATTAAAAAAATGAACTCGGGGTTTGTATAAAAATTGTGTTTGCTTCAAATGAAGCCTCTTTAAACTATTTTCCAAATACTTCTTCACACCTTTGCATGCGAAGTATCCCCATCTACAGGTCATTGTAAGATTCTCCTTACACATTCCATTGGTCTTTTTGTGTTGTAGTTGGCTTGGTCTTCACGGGTTTCTCCACGTTGGTTTCTCCTACTGGAGTATCTTGTCTGCCTCTACACGTATCCACAGGTCGATTTTTCGTCAACAACCAACCTTACTTCACATCCATGCAAGTTTATTTTCCATGCTAGGGGAGAGATCTAAGGATGTTGATCTTCTACCTTCCATGTTCCCTATGCCTTTGGTCTTCATGTAGAAAAATGCCAAGATTCGGCTACACACATGACTGATGCTGTAATGTTTTTAAATAAATTTTATTCTTTAATAGAAGGTATGGTCCTTGTAGTGCTCATAGGGAGGGTCGAAGGCCATGATGTCACAAGATAAAGCCAATATTCCATGCAGGTCTGACGCATAGGTGAGAAGGTCGCTAGGTGAGGCTGATGGTTTAAAGACCAAATTATTTGATACTACGTAGGGGGATTACAGATTGGTCGCTGCAAGATTTCAATACCCACCTTGCATAGTTTCTTTAAGTTGGTATCTGAATGCTGCCATACTGGTTGCTGGTCATTGAGAGGTCTTGTTTCCTTCTCTTTGTTCTCTTGCGCCAAATAATGTCTTCACACTCGTCCAAACTTCAGTATGGATCCTAGACCAGCTCTGATACCAATTATATAAAACAAATAATAATTAATTACATTCAATGGTCTATTCAATGACCATAAAATTGAATATATACATGTGTTGGAGAAGAGGAGGAGTCCAAAGAATTCTAATAAACACTTTTAAGTAATAACACACTCTACCACTGTACTGTACGTATGACATGACATTTATTGTTATTATAGTACCAACGTATGTTTGAAAAATGGTACACATAGGTATATTGATAGTATGTAAAAACATTACCCTTTTACGGAATGATATAACCAAACTACATTTTTCATGACAATTTATCTTGTAACGCTCTTGGACGTAAACTTGGTTAGAAATCAACCCATAAATAGAGACAACAAGATAATTAGGCTCGCACACCCTATCTTATTGTACTGATGAACATTCATATGCTCAACAATAATCTCTGACAAACTAAATGCCGAAAAGTGTATTTTTGTTGAATGTTGTAGTTGTTAATATATTTGTAGACATGTACATAACAAAATGAGGCATACACAAAAAATGTGAAATGTTTCACTAAATGACTTGAGAAAATGTGGTCTCATAGAATACATTTTTTCCAATTGTGTGAGAATTTTTCCGGTACGATTTCGCAATGACATTTATGGATACAGTACTATAGAGGCTCTGATTTCAAGCCCATCGCAAATTTAATTCACATTTTTTGGATGTATAAATATGCTTTGCACGTCAACTTTAGAACATCCATGTCTGCCACAACCTTAAGCCAACATAAATTAGATATAATATGATATGATCTCTATTAAATTTGAAACATGCTTCTTCTAAACCGAACAGTAGGCATCAGGCACAGGTACTGAGGCACCACCATGCCCCTTTGAAGTTACAACCTGGAGGTTTGATTTTTCCGTCTTATAAGCCGTTGAACTATATAAATTAATCCACAATCAATCATATGGTATAAAAAAATGTAGGTAGTGTCATGGGCGAGGAGGGTGACTATCGAACCAAGGCGACTCTGAATGATTTATAATAGTGAGTGGCACATTTCACAATGGAAGATTCAAACATGGCATGTGAAATGTTCATTACGAGTCAAACACTGACATTGTTTCACCTAATGCAACCAACATGTATCTAATCTGATCAGGTTACATTTTCTAGCATGCTCCCAGCCTGTGCGGAGAAAGGAGCTTCGAAACACGTCGTGCACATTCACCAAAGAGTAATAAATAGTATTTTTTTTTTCCCAGATGTTTTAGATATAATATATTTCTCCCTTCTCCCCATCACACAAACTTAAAACAATTTAAGATAGCATATATTTCACCAGGGATTAGAACTCGAAAAACTTAACATTGTTATCATCTCCTGTATAATTTGCAGCTCATGTGCAAATGCTAGTTTTATAACAAAGATGTCCCTATCCGCCTTCACCAATCACGAATAGATAATGTTGGAAGTTAAAAGAAACAACAAAACAAAACAGAACTTCAATACGAAAGAAAAGTCAAATGACATTCCAGATTCGTGAATTTTAGCCTCTCACTCGTTAAACGACGTAATGCTATTTGCCAAATCTGGTTTACCGAAGTTTATTCATCCCCGCATCGAAGGCAACGACAAAAATATAAAGTAAAAAAGACTAGTGCAGTATGCCAAGTTAGGGTTGTTCACGTGAACGGTAGGCCTGCAAACCTCTCTTGTTATTTCAGTCAATGCCTCAAAAAGACACCATTAATAATTATCTTCAACAACGCCCAACAAAATTTCGAGTTTTCTTTGTGAAGGCATGTTTTGTCGCCTACTTATGTCCCTTAATTCTTGTCCCATATTCTTATTAAATTACTTGTATATAAACTGAATACCAGCCATAGTTGATTCATGACACTTACGGAGATGGCCAACAGAAAACGTGAGCGTCTCGAGTCGAGGGAGCAGTACTGGAGGAGCCCCTCTGAAAAAACAGAAGCGAGCCCAGCAAAGCGTATTTGCGAGGATTCGAAGTGCAGAAACGTCGACGTTTTCTCTGAAATCATGTGTAAGATGGATTTTCCGCATGAATTGATAGAGGAAGATCTGTTGTGTCATACGATGAAAACACTCCAACAAGAAATTATGTTGGGTGGAGAAGGAAAGAAAGAACGAGACACTGTGATCAACAAGGATTGTGTGGAGAGTGTGGTTGAGTGGTATACTGTGGAGCTCGAATATCTGTTGCACGCCACTGATGACGAATTGGGTATTCCTAGCACCCCGCAGTCCGAGTTCGTGTTGTCTGTCAATGATGATTATGGACTCTTTGAATGCCTGCTCCAAGTGGAGAGTGAGGCCGAACACTAAATATTCCTGCTGCGGAGTTGCTAGATTTATAATTTGAGAGAGGACGAACATGGAAATGATACCTCAGAACAGATATTTCAAGTTATAAGAAACTGCTTTTCAATTTGGTTATGGAAGGGAAGTATAATATTGACGAATGGATTACAAGTAGTACAATAATATTAATTTTTTATCTACAAAAATGCTAAAATGGATCAATATTTATATATCTATATTGTTGTACATCAGTTGTTTTTTTGCTGATGTGCTGTTGGTTTTGTGTACTTCTATGAAGAGAGTGTTTTCTGCTGTTGGGCCTTAATTGTATAAATCTGGCTTTCTGAGCCTTCTTGTACAAGGATATAGTCCCTTTCAAAAAACGATTTACCAATAATAAAAATTTATATTGGATTTTTCATAAAGAAACTTTCATATAATTTCATTCACTGAAGGATATTATATAACTTAATTGTTTCGTCAATTTATTTTCTTTGAAAAAAATAGATCCAAAATTCCATTCTATTGTTAAAATATTGTGATTTTCCATCATCTTATCCAAGTAGGAAGATAAACATACCATATGATGGTCAAAACGACATTAAATACAAGTTTAGCAATCAATTGTGATGTAGGACCATCGAAAGCAAATATGTAATCCCACATCGACCAAAAAATAATCCAACCCTACGAATATATGGAAATTTGAAGAGACAATTAATTCCATGTATAGAAAGAGATTTTGGATCTCAACTAAGTGGACTTGGAAGTCAACATTTTAAATTTTCGCTTAAATATCTTTGCACCAACGATGGGATAAGAACAAGAAAAGCAATCAAGATTACTGTAACAATTTTTCAAAGACAACATGCCTGAAGTAACATACTAGGGTAACATCAATTTGTTGAGGTAAATACAAACAAGGGTAAAAATTCCCTTACGTTAGCTCCCTTTTTAAGCTTCAAGGAGACACTAATACATGGAACTTTGAGAAATTCCAACAATGTGGTGTCTATAATATACCTTCTTTAGAGAAACTTCATCGTGTCCCTTTTTTTAGAGTATCAACATGTGAACTACCTTGTCAATTATCTTTAAGGATATAATGGACATCCAAAACTCATTGGGAGTATACCACCTAACCTCCCTGACTCAGATACTGATGATCCAGATGGAATAATGTTTAAAATCAATACCAATGATCATCCTAATTCTATCATTACTCAATTAATTAGTTCTTTACAACCTCATTCTTGCATCAATTTGATTGATCCAAGTTTAATCATTTCTTCTTCTTTTTTCCTCCTCCTAAGGAGCTTCCGGCTTCACCACATAATGAGTTGACCTTGTTGAATCACTTTATAATGACATCATCACCCTTGAGTACGATGATGGCTACTCACTTGATGACTCATTATACTTTGGTTATGCCTAATCCAAGGATGTCGAAATCATTTGATATGAATAACCATTATTCTCTTCCTTATGTCCTCTCAAATATCTATAATCATCCTTTAATCATAGCATCAATACTACTGATCTCTAAAAAGCACAATCATACACCATATATTTTTATCATTAAAAGGATAACTTAATCAATGAAGATTTAAATATCCTATTTCAACTAATTCTAGCTCCTTTAACCTTGATCATGAGGCATCATAATATCAGTGTAAATTTTAGTAGCTAATATTTGTTAATTCAAGAATATTTGGGTTTTAGAAATATGTATTTGGCTCATTTTGAGGGGTTAGGTCGCTTGTTATCTCGCCTGAATTTTCTGGGCACAAGTTAATTTTTTAGGTTGTTTCACCTAACATTTATAGTAATAGCTAAATTTTTATATTCAAATCACCTTTACCACATGCACAAAAGAGAAATGTCCTACTCTTTGGTATCCTAGTACTACCAGCTGATAATTGATATCAACCAACAACATTTCCTTTCAATTCACGACATTCACCAATATTTTAAAAGTCATTTATAGAAATTTATCAAGTAACAACTATGGTTATTTTTTAGAGGGGCCTTAAAATCTACCCTACAACATACTAAATCTCCTATGGATAACCCCACTACTTTTGATCTTCGCTCTCCTTCTTCTAGACTCATACCAATAGCTCTTGTCATTATAGATCTTGGCTTATTAGACATGTCTGAGATATACTATTGATGGCACAAGGTGTGAGAGTATGTTGTAAAAGATGTTGGAGCTTATCAAAAACATGTGAAGAAACTAGAAGGTGATATTTGTGAGCTACATTAGAAAGGACCATCTTGCCCAACTCTATCCCATTGGTATTTTTACACCTAACATTGTGTTGGTTCTTATTTATTCTCTTATATTAACATACTATAGATACATAAAAAGTAGAATAACTCTAAAAAATTATCCCCTCCTTCCCCTTGAGTTGAGAGTTTGGTTGTGCCTACTCATCATATATTATTTACTCTAGTATTTCCTTAAGTCAACCATTTTTCTTTACTTGTATTATTGACTAAATGAGGTATGATCCTCACATATTTCCTTTGTAGGTGTAGATACGACATAGTTTCATCCATACACTTGCACCTTCCATAATGGAGATGCAAGTTTGCGGATCTTATCTTGTATTTTTATGCGAGTAGAAGAATTTATGACAGCTCCCTATCATAAGGTTAAAAAGTATATATCGTAAGGCATATAAGATGTTGAGGACATCTTGATTCTCACACAGTATGAGATTCAACAATAGGTCTGTGAGGTTATTGATGATGCTTGGAACTATATTGCACACCCTTATTGACCTCATCCAATTATTCCATTCTTATAGTACCCTTTAATCTTTTAGTGTATTTTACTTTCTTACTACATTTTCTAATTATTGGTAAATGGTTTTTTGGTGGGGACCATACCCCAGGTATAGAAAATGGGTCAAAACCTATATACAAAAGTAGAGCCCAATAAAAAAGGGTGTAAAAACCATGATAAAAGTTGAAGCACCGAGAACAGAAGCAGCCACATTACCCCATAGAAATAGAAAACAACAAAGTAGGCACGCAAATATATGACAGCCTGAGTAGAACATAAACACAACATAAAAAAAGAGGGCCTCCAACCCAGATAAATTGAAAAAAACAGAGAAACAAGACATGAATTGTACCTTGTCTAGGTCAGTGATGGGTTTTGATTTGACACTTTTCTTTTTCCTATCCACCACTGTCCAATCCTCATTACTTTCTTCTGAGTAAATTGGGAGAACGAATTTATAACGCCCACATAAGACACACACTAGAACAACACGACAATTAACTAACAATTTTTTATTTATTTATAACTTTCTTGAAGAATAGATGACACCACAAGTGCTCACAAAGAGATACAACCAACTCACGATGATCTTGGCACACATTGACCACATATACGACAACCATTGTGAGCAATTCACTTTTCTTTTTGACAAGAAAACATAGATGTCCAACCATAAAACACACTTACCATTAGGGCATACCACGGTGAGAACTTCATGAAGGTTATTTATTTTAATAAAACATCTTTCAATTCTTAACTTACGTTCTAGGAGATTTTGGATATGGTTTGTACAATTCTTCTTACAAAGCTAAGTTTCTTCCTTTTACACTGCATAGTAATTAGCTTAAGGTCTTATCTAATATGGCAATTATTTGTTTAATACATTCATTTAATAAAGGAGATAATTAATTCCATAAGGCCAACTATCGAAACTTACACTATTAAAGCTCGTTTATACCTCTATTGCACATGGGTTCACGTTTAACACACTTAAGAGAAGATTACAAAATACCTTGGTAAAGTTAGAGGAAGAAGGTCGAGATGGATTCACCTTTAAGATCTCATTAGTTATTAACCTGGATTTTGTTGAAGCTTGAGAATTTATCCAGAATAATTAAAGGTTTCTCTTAGGCTTCACTGGATGAGTTTTACAAAAGAAAACAATTTACCTTTCAAATGGCTGAGGGAAAGATTGCATGGTTTCTAAACTATTTCCTCCTACTTATTAAATATTATTATCTTCTAAATTCTAACCATTGATTTCACCTTATGATCGTTTAAGAATTCACCAAAAAAAATAATGTTCATTATTTTAGTTTGCGGAAAAACAAGGTAAATATCTTTTTATTACAAAAGTTAGTTTCCTCATTGATCACCTATGGACCCAAAAGTTATCAAGAAGCTCACATCTACATTTATTTATTCATATATAAAATGTTATTTTAACTTTTATAAATTTTATGAGGATTATCCAACCATTTTATTATGCATAGAATTACATTGCTGCTATGTATTAGAAGGGTTTACCACACAACATTTTGTCTCAAGAGCAAATTTTACCATTACTCGCTTGTGAAAACTAAACATGGTTACATCAATCCTTTCCAACACGATGAAAAAACATTAGGTGGCAAAAGATTCTATTAAAATTGAATTAGGAGAAAGAAGGCAAGCACAATCGGTCAAACAACGCTATACTAAGGTTGTTATAATACAATAAAAATACTCATAACAATACAGTGATCAATCTTAGGTTTTCCACGATAGACAAAACAAGTCAATGTTTTAGTAATTATTACAACATTCCTCCACAAGACATGATACTGAGGTACTGTCTCTTCTAAATTTTCCACTGAATCTCATCCCATAGTTTTACAACAAATAAGAGTTCGTACAAAGGAAATTAACAACTAAGGTTGATGCAAAAGTCTACAAGTCTATCGCTCATCTACTTGTATAGGCCATCTACAAAACTTTTTTCCACAAGAGTCAGTTCATGAGAATTGAGCAAGATAAGGCTACATAAAGCCACAATAACTATTATCCAACAATAGCATGAAAGGAAACATTTTATTTCAAGAATTGGGTCAGTGCTCTAAACACTAAAAACTCCTCAAGTTATAATAAAGTCTCTACCATGCCAATCTAAGAAGAAAGACCTTGTACTCAGTTATGAACAATTACTTCAAAAGTAACAAAATTTTAACAATCGTACGAGAAGGGCCCTATAAGTAAGAAATAAAAAATCTAACAAAAACGGGGTTCCCGTCAATTAATTAAATAATTACAGATTGAAAATTTGATATTCAGACCAACCATCTAAAATTATCAAAAGATACCAAAAGCATAGGCTATGATATTAGATTTCTAAAATGACAAGAGTTAATCAACCCAACAAAGAGGAACCACGGGGTTCAAAGATTAACATGAAAATCCAAGTATATTAGGATTTCAATCATCTAACCATATAGATTATATGATTGAAATCTAATACAGGAACACCACACAACATAAATTTCGAAGCGAAGGCATAATATACTAGTTTTGACCATTAACTCTAAGATATTCCCCAATCATTCAAGAAGGGCCAATGCCCTTAGAGGCTAGTAACAATCAAGCGATAGAAAAAGGGAGGTCCATCAAACAAGAGTATGTAAAACATCATCCAAGTTTTATATCACTAAGGATTTACAAACCTCCACAATAATTCTAAAGTTTGGTTAATTTAAAAGAAATTATCTCTTTCCCAAAACAAAATATTTGAAGGCAACCCTTGATAACACAATCAACCGTTCAAACATAGGTACTAACCTATATTACTAAGTGTTGTTATCAAAACAAAACCTTCCGCTATAAAAGCATAAGATTATCGATTGCAAGATTAGTTTTCCCCAAGGTTAATGACATTCAAGACAATTTCCATCACAAAACATTAAGGTATTTACGTGCATAGAACCGACCAATCTTAATTAACAACATTATCATTATCAAAGAGAAAAACACCAATTAGGAAAACATAATATTCCACCAACAATCTTCCCGAGAGGGAATTAGACCAAAGCATAGTATTAGCTAGGTACTAGATTTGCACAATTGTAACCTCAAACTTAGATGATCTGAAAACTAGTTACATATCAAGTTGATGGGGATGGTCAAGGTACTTCATGAGGAAGGATTTAAAATCATAGGAACAAGACTGATGATAAACATGAGTCTCAAACATGTAAGGTCTGAAAAAAAGTTGCACACAAACTTATTCATTCTAAAAGTTTTAATACCAAAACTCTAACCCGGCTAGCCCAAGCATTGATCACTCCAATCATACAACCTTTCTTTCCCGAGATAAAAAAGGTTATCAAAGGTGCTTGAGAGAGATTTAACAAAGTACGAAAAAAGAAAAAAATATCAGGCGATAAGAAAGAGTTTCATAGTTATTGTAGGCTTACTTTAACGACAGATAATTACTAGCTAGAACAACATAACAAGCTTGAGATTCAATCGAAGAAAAGAAGATATATAAAAAAATGGATGAAGGTCGATCAATCGGGTGAGAAAACATAACACCCAAAGGAGAGGACACATGCATGCTTTCCACTAACACACTGAGAATGATAATAGCTAAAACAAGAAGAATCAAGAGAAAGGGAGAGATCTCCCAGCAAGGCATCCAAATGAAAAAACCAATTCAGGAAAAAAGAGTGGTTCGATTTCACGTAATAATTTTCAAATATAGAATAATAGTAGCAAAAGTGTAGAAATATCTGGCCTTTTTCCTCCAGACTTCAACAAGGTTTCCATGGACACCGCCCGGACCAGCAACAACAATCCTCTAGGTCAAATCTCCCATTCCATAACAGGCAAGGTGCCAACATTCAATGCAATCCATTCTTGTCTATGCTTAGGCCTGGAGCTCCCAAATAGCTCCATGAGCTTCATAAGAAACGTTGAACGGAAAGAACGGTGGTCTCAAGTGACTACTCAAGACTACAGTAAATGCACAATATGGTTTTAATGAAAAATGGGTAGACCCAGCAACATACTTGAAAGAAGGGGAAAAGTCAAACCCCACAACTTTACAACTTACTCCCAGCCTGCATCCAAAATGGGAAAGAAAAACATCAGGGAAAGAACATCCCTTGGAGCATAAGTAAACACATTTCTTTGATAGCAGTAGATGTAATACAAACACACAAAAAAAGGAAAAAAACAACAAAACAAAACAACCTACTCAGGTCACTCTAGATAGAATACACGTGGCCTAAGGAAGGGAAAAAATAGAAGCTTAGGGATAGGAAAGGACATCCAAGGAGGCACAAGGGAGGCGGGTTTGAAGGAAGGGGTTGCATGAGCCAGAGGGGTTGTGAGTAGAAATATGGAGGTATGCAAAAGGCATGGAAGCTGCTAAAAAAAGCCTCAAAGAGATGTGGTCTCTAGGAAACGCCTTCACAAAGGATAAGCACACAGAACAAAAGAAACATGAAATTTAGCATTGCTTCACCACCCCCCCCCCCCCCCCCCCCCCCCCCTCTCCAATGCCATCACTAGGTGTCCAGTCTAAACAACACACATTTTCCAATCGCACCCACATAGCCAAATCAAAAAGGTAGTTTGGAACAGGTATGGACATCCACCCACGTACGCGGGAGAGGAGCCTTCAACCCAATGTGTAGAAGATAAATCCATTTACACATACCCACAACAAATCCCCCACATATTTAACAATAAAAGGGGAAGAAAATGGCTCAACATGCCTGATATAAGGCCCCAAACAAAAGAAAAAAAAACAAAGTTTCCTTCTGTCCCACACCAGGCAGGCCAATTAAATGGCCATAAAGAGGAAAATCAGAGAGGTAGGCATCCCCACTTCCGAGGCATATCCATGCCTCCACATGCCAGAAGACTATGAGTAAGAAAAATAAAGTCCCCACGTCAACAAGAAGGATAATGCACTATTTAGAATGGCAGGTCGGTGTTTAGAATATCCAACACTCCTTCAATTTAAACGATAATGCAAGCATATATGGCAGGTCTAAATGACCAAAGGAAAAGACTAGGGGTTGGAGTTTTCGATGGCAGCTTAAGACAACGACCAACCACAGTGCGACCACATGATATGTTTTTCATTTGCACAAAAAGAGGCTCACGCTACAAAAATGATAAAAAAAAAATAAAAAAAAAATAGCTTAGGCATAATTAATGATAATTTTGCTAAAAACTAACACTAAAATAAAATAATCGTCACTCAAAAATTAATTAAAAATATTATTATTATCATTATCATTATTATTTTTACAACTTAAAAATAATTATAAGCCATATTAATAACGATCGACAGACAAGCTTGTAAAAATGAGGACAAGATTTTCCTTTAATAGGATAATTAGAAAAGGGCATTGCGGAGGCCGACCACTAGCAACATTGACAAGGACACATGAAGGCATGACAAAGAGGGAGGATGCTAATCCTCTTCTGCGACAAGGTCTCAGATAACTGACAGTCAATGGGAGCACACACAACCATTCAACGCTCAACAACAGGATCATCGAGACAAGGACTGGGGTAAACATTGAATGGGGCATTACAAAATTCAAGAGCCTTGAGAGGAGTGTGACCCTGCACACTTGAGGAAAAAACCATCAGAGAATCGGTAGTGACCATTTGGGAAATGGGATCTGAAACTAATGCAATAGTTTATTTTTGTGGATTTTCATTGGTAGCCACTGAATCCTCCACCAGATCTGTAAGAGGACCAATCATGAGATGCTGAAGAAGAGAATCCTTCCACCACACTAGTTTATCATTTTGTTTTCATTTAGAGTGCTCACAATCATCTAAAAAAATCCTAGTTTGGAAGCAACACCGATATCTGAAGGCTAAGCCCTCATATTCGATCGTATGCCTCTAAATCATGTCACCAATTTGTAGGTTGAATTTTTTTGGAAGATCTAGAGAGGTTTCCAGATCCACCAATATTCTTGCATATGTTGTGTGAATCTAGTCAGAGGTTTTAATATCTAATTTTTCAAAATATCCCTGATAGTGGCAAGGCATGAGTTATTCTAGAGTTGTAGTGGGAGACTTGGCAAGTAGACCCAAACAGGGTAGGTATCGAAGGAGAATTTTATGGGGTCAAAATATGGATACTAGGGCTTGATCATGAACACATGTTTACCCCAAACCCAATACTGATAAAAAATTAAATCCCTTTCTTCATTGGTTTCAAAGACAACAATGAAATAAGCTTTAGCACATGGGTAAAGCTCGATCTTACCTTGAATTGTTTCCCTCCATCTCTGAGAAATCCACTCATGGATCTGAGATAGTTTAATACAAAACTTGTGAAATCTATAGATAAATCCAAGTTGGGAGAGATTCCCCTCCTCCTTGAGGACCTTTTGTAACAAATCCTCCTCAATCTTCAACATCATAATCTTTTGGGTATGTCTTAAGGGTCTATAGACATTTCTTGTATTATCTTGCTGGGTGGAAATCGCAGCAAAAAAGGATTTAGAATAACCTCTGATCCCCAACCCATATGCTTCATTGTCATGTTTCCCATGATTGATGTTTTTATAACCCTACAGAGGAGTATCAACAGACCTATTAGGATCATTTTTTTCATTGCCTCCCACATAACCACTACCAGAGTCATTTGAGGGGGAACATGAGCTGCCCTTGCCTTCACCAGTAGTCTCTGGTTTGTCAGAATCTACTTCAATGGAATTTTTATCCCCATTACCTTCCCCACCTTTCATAGAGGAGTTACGGTTTGCGGATAAATTCCAAATAATTCTAGGAAATTCTATTCCCCTCTTCATTTTCTCTTGTGGTCTCCTTTGAGCCACAATTGTAACCCCTTTGCGCCGAAGGTCCTTCTCTTGTTATGTTTAACATAATATATTTTCACCATAAATTAACATCACTTGAAGTTTAATGTTGAGGCAACCTCTTTACATCCCTAGAGTAGAAAAAATGGTATCATGAAAAGTTTTGATACCCCTTACATCCCTAGTTTAGAAAGGAAAATATATCAACAATTGCGGTTATGCCTTCCATTCATAGTTGAGATAGGATGGTTAGTCTAATAAACCTTATCTACCCCATATAATACTATAGTAATACTACATTATTTTATAGGTTGACTAGATTACATATGTTGAATACCCCTTCCCATCTTATTTTTACTCCTCCTGGACTCCCTAAAACAAATTATTGACATTTAATTTTACTATTTATTTTGTAAATTATCTTTTTGTAGGGTTTATATGTTTATAATTTTATCAATCCTAAGTAAAATTAATTAACTATGTAGTTTATAATACAAAAACTAAATAGTAACTAATGTGTTCATTGATGGTTTAGATCAAATATACATACATATAGACATAACAATCACTATAAGGAAGGAATACAAGAAATCCAAGGTGGATTAGGGAAAAATGAATCACTTAGATGATTCAAATGAAATTCAAACTACGTCAATAACTGGTCTAGAATAGAAATTGAGCCCTCATACTAGGGAAATATTCTACTACACTACTAGAGCTCTTAGGTCATAACTGTACGATATGGATGAGACCGTACAACACAAACATAACCTAATGTACAGTTTTAGACGTGTACAAAATGGGGAACTGTAAATCCAAATGTCACTTTTTGTCACCTTTTGGAAAATATAGTGACACATCAAATTCCAAATATCACTCATGTACCTACAAATTAAACTCTAACTACCCTGCAACACAGTAAAGTACACATTAGATTAAAAAATAAATGTAAATTATTTAGTTACACTGACCTTGAAGGTCACCAAGAATGTGAGTCACTGAGCACTACACTTAATTTTAGACTCTATGTAGTTCTCCTAGTTCTTTATGTTATTGTGCATGGAACTATCCCTAGTCCTAGTTTTTCCCTTATGTTTCCACACCGATAGTGAGCTAATCTACTTCATCACATTCAAACCCTTATGTGATGATGAAATAAATTAGAAATAATCCCTCATATGTTGTGATATAAGGATGTGTACTAGTTTTTATTGTTGTTCAAGTTTATTATGTGGCAGATATATAGGTGATTGATAAATTCTAAATGCTCACATTATACCTTGTATATATATATATATATAATATATATATATATATAATATATATATATATATATATACTATATATGAGTTCATTCTCTTGATTTTAAAAAATTAGTGACATGAGAAGGCCAACCCAAACATATCAAATCTCATAAAAGGAGTGAAGAATAAACACATAAATTGAATTTGAGTTAAGACCCAAAGAATGCAAAAACATATGAAAAGGTCCAAGACTAGGGGTACAATCTTGGACCCAATGTATGGTTTTGGATTGATACTAGATGTAAATAAAGTTAGAAAATGAAAATTAAAGAGGCCTCAAGGATGATAAATAAAATCTTAAATTTAGAGTAAAAATAACCATCAAAAGCAATTGATTCAATCAATAAGAACCCGTGGAAGAGTAGGTTATCCCACTAAGATCTATTTTCATAGTATTGAACTCATGTACTTAAAATTATAACAAAATCATGATGTATTAATGCTTTTTTGTAAATTTTAGCATCTACATTTCACCTCCCTTTGTGCTAGTGAATGAAATTTACTAGTTCAGAGGAGAAGAAGAAGCATACCTGAAAGGGTGTTGAAGAAAGAAAAAATAGGACCATGTTGAGATAACATAATTGTGCATGATGGATGTTGTAAACAAATGATTTACTCAAACGGAGATAGGGGAGAAGCGTGTTGTAAGTGTATATGGAGATTATGTGATTATGTGAATAAAATTTTTCGAAGATGTGGAAACTTATATTTTGTGTGTTTCCAAGGTTGGGGGGATAAAATACAAAAAATATTTTTCTTGTACATCATAAACATTGGAACAGGGTGCCCCAACACTAAGAGAAGAGTGTCACTATATTCTTCACGAATTTAGATCACACTACTACAGATGGTTCTAGGTGACATTCATATTGCAAAACCCATGAAAAGGTAATGTGGAATGACATCTCATTTCCCCTAAGCCATATAACATATGAGTGTAAAAAAAATAAAATCTGAATTTAGTATTTGTGCATATTATCTAGATATGTTTACTTTTTCCCCTCCACTTATAAAGTATAGTGGCATTGTAGTTTTTGCAATAGGTTCGTATATAACATAATTTTTTGAATAAATTACAATTTTTCAAACCATGTGAATAGGTCAAAAATTTATGAATGAGGGAATACACATTCTTTGCATGGCTAATTTGGATATATCTTTACTTTGAGAAATGTAGATAACACGAGATAGTATTGTGCGATCAAAAAATTAATGTTTTATTTGTGAAATTCAAAGATATAAGATATGGATGAAAATGTGTGGTTGGCCCTATATTTCCCCGTTTTTGGTGAAAGGGAGATGGAGAAATGATGTCAATTGAGTTGAAAGAATGTAAAATAGACTTTGTGTAGATGTATGGTGTACTGATAGATAGAACTCTTTGAGTTATGTGTGTAATATCTTGCAATGTTTGAGAGAGTCGATAAGATAGAGAATAGATTAGTAGAAAAAGGATATATTGTATAGATGTGAGACATGTGCACACATTCTCATAGTGTGTGTGATATAGTGTGATGATGATATGGTATTGAAGTGCTAAAAACCACGAAGGTAATGGTTCATATGGCGTATGAAATAGAGTAATAAGTCGTAAAATATGGGCTATAATGTGACAAAGGTATTGATGAGGAGTTGGACCTTAGTCAAAGTAATTAGCATATTGTGCTACTGAATAGATATTGCTATAAATAGTAAAATCAAAAGGATGAAATTTAATTATCATTTTTAATTGAGTGATTGAGAATAGTGCTCAAAGATGATAAAGATAAGGAGAGCCAAAAATGCAATTCTCTCGGGGTTTGAGACAGTTTTAGAGGTCATTCATACTCACATGATAGATGATTTGGTAATTGAATTTCATGAAGAGTTATAGTAGAAGAGAGCCTAATCTTTGTCAATTTATCCAAATTTTAATGTTTGATGTATTTTGTTAAAAAGATGAAAACATAGTGAATGGCCCATTTTTGAACCTGGATCAAAACCGTATAGTTTTGAAAAATATAATATATTTTTGACATAGGTCAGAAATATTGGTAATGAATGGTATTTAGAGCATGTTTTTAATGATTTTATGAGGAATACATGGTAGAAAAAGGTACTAAAACATGTTTTTGTTGTTGGTTTGTGCTTGCATAAAGAGGTGCATGCAAGATATTTTTCTAGTGGGAAACACATGGACACCTTATTATTGTTTTCAGAGAGAAAATAATATTATTCAAAAAATGTTTTAGATAATCTAATCAGTGCCTAATAAGATAATATATACATTTTTTGGAGGAGAGAAGGCCAACTGACCAAGGGACGTAGAAACCCAAGTGTTATCCCACTTGGGTGTAAGGGTCATACAATGGAAAAATACACCAACATTCCTCCCTTATTACATTGTTTTTACAAAGTTAACCCCAAAACATCATTATCTTCTTCTGATTCTATTAATTCTTTTTCTGAGTCACCATCTTATTGATTTGTGATGTTTCCTTTCTAATTCATGTGGTAAGGACAATGTATTGATTGTTTTGAATCACTATGACTAAATGTTCTCTCGTTTCTAGAGTTGTGGATGAAGAGGTGAGATAGATATGCTTGTACAATGATACACCAGTGCTTGTGGGGGTGTTTTATCTCCCATTCATCATCTACATTGTATCCTTCCTTGAGCTTGGCACAAAAATTCTATTTCTTGCACCATACAATGAACAAGAATCAATCAAGTAGTCCTTGACACACTATGTCCTTCAATTGTAAGTTTTGGAGACTTTTACGAAATGTAAAGTAGAAAGCGATGCTCTGTGGGGCTTGACTTTGGTCTATTAATGGTTACTAAGCACAAGATAATACTGAGAGGGGGGTGAATCAGTATTATGATATTCTTTTAAATTTAACACTTAATCTCAGATTTGTAATCACAATTAATCAGTTTCATAGTGAATATATCAAAGCAATCAATGAATGCAAAGCAAACCAACACACTCCAAATAGAAACGAATTTACGTGGAAACCCTTTCAAGAGAAAACCATGGAGAAAATATTCTTTATTATATTTCTTAAATGTTTGTAGGCACCAACCTATGGGAGACACCAATCCCCAAGTTACAATTTTGTAGGCACCAACCTACAGGAGCACCAACCCTTTTTGCTAAGCACCAACTCAGCAAGAGACACCGATCTCTTTAAATATGAAGGCACCAACCTTCCTTACAAAAAAAAACTCTTTCCTCTCTTTTATGTTGCTATTACTTCAATAGATGATAGAACAAAAATGCTACTAAGAATATTCATTTGATTTATTTGAGTCCCTTCACATATATAAATCGCTGCAACTCTTCATTAAAAATAAATCTTCCCTTCACTCCTTTTTATATTTCATATTTTGATCTTCTTCTTCTCTCCCTTAAACTTGAATGAAGCACTCAAATTTCTTGCCTAAATCAAATGATTCCATCTCCTTATATTTCCTTCTCACATCCATTCGAAAAGACACATCATTCCAACCAACACAACCTTTCCATTATTTAATTAACCATCTTTTATTTCAATAATGCAAATACACATGTTGGCCATAGCTATAAAGTGGTGCTATTTTCCAAAGGGGGTCTTCCAAAATAAAAAAACATTTTTATATGTATTTTAAACCATCCTATGGACATATTTATTGCTCCTTTAATCACCCCTTATCATACTAAAACATGGAGATATAATTCTGTCATTTGAATCTTCGTTTTCCCCATAAAACATGGCATATGAACACCTTAAAATGATGGTATCTCTCTCCTATGTACAATTGTGTATATCTCACTTAAACCATGATAATCCTTATGAAAAAACACTTCTTTTCATGTATTTAAACTTTCATTTTCAGCCCTTCTATACTACGGGTTATTTCTGTTAATTTCTACCATTTACATAAAAATCCATCAACATCTGTCAGTAGTTCCGCCATCTTTCATTATACAATTCTGTTAACCAAATACATCAATGATTAAGCCTTTGACATCAATGGAAATATTTCCAACAATTTCCCCCTTTGTCATTGATGGCAACCTTCCAAAAAAATCTTCTTTTCTGCAACTCCCCCTTGCTATAACTCCCCCTTACTGTCATTCTCCCCCTTTGACAACAATGGCAAAGGGTCAATCTAGGAGCTGAATATTGCAATGTTTAGCTCCCCCTCAACCGATGCTTCTTTTGGTTTTTCAATGGGAAGAAGCAAAGGATATTACTCCCAACTTCTGTTGTAGATATTCAAATGTCTCCTTTGGAAGTGGCTTGGTGAAGATATCTGCTATCTGTTCAGATGTAGCAACAAATTCCAACTTTACTTGCTTTTCTACCAATTGCTCTCTTAAGAAGTGGTATCTTATGGGAATATGCTTTGTTCTTGAATGCAGAACCGGATTCTTTGAAATACTTATCGCACTGGTATTATCACATAATAGGGAGACTGGATGATCATACTCTACTTTGATATCTTTCAAGGTTTACTTCATCCATAGAATTTGAGTACAACATAACATTGCTGTTATATACTCTGCTTCTGTTGTTGATAAGGATACAGAGTTATGTTTTTTACTCAACCAAGATACCAGGCTGTCTCCAAGGAAGAATGATCCTCTATTTGTACTTTCTCTATCATCCACACATCTTGCCCAATCTGAATCTGTATAAGCTACCAATGTGAAGTCTTTACCCCTTGGGTACCATAACCCATAATCTATAATTCCCTTTAGATATATGAATATGTGTTTTACAACTTGCACATGTGTTTCTTTCAGACCTGCTTGAAAATGTGTAGCCATACCCACTGCTTGCATGATGTCCGGTTTGGATACTGTCACATATAGTAAACTCCCAATCATTGATTTATAGAGAGTTTGATTAGCATTCGTAGATTCATCATCTTTTCTTAACTTTGTCCCAGTAGCCATAGGTGTGCTAATAGGCGCACGCTCCTCCATGCCAAATTTCTTCAACATTTCCTTCACATACTTGGTTTGGGATATAAATATTCCTTTATCAGATTAAGAAATTTGTAATCCAAGGAAAAATGATAACTCTCCCAACATGGACATCTCAAACTCCTTTTTCATGTCTTCGGAATTTTTTTTAGACATTTCCTCATTGTCTCCTCCAAAAACTATGTCATCTACATACACAAAAACAATCAGTTGGTGCTCACCTTCAATTTTAATGTAAAGATTGCTATCAACAAGTGCTCTCTTGAACCCTTGGTCTTGTAGATACTTATCAAGCCTAGAGTACCATGCTTTGGGGTTTTTTTTTAATCCATACAAGGCCTTCTTCAACTTACACACATAATCTTCATTTTTTGATAGGAGGAACCCTTCAACTTGTTCTATGTATACTTCCTCTTCTAACTTCCCATTTGGAAATGCTGATTTGACATCCATTTGATAGAATTTGAAGTTCTTGAATACCAAAAAAGCAAGAAACATTCTAATTGCTTCTAATCTAGCAACAGGAGAAAATGTTTATTCAAAATCAATACCTTCTACTTGAGCATACCCTTTACATGCTAACCTTGCCTTGTTTTGAGTGACTTGTCCATCTTAATTCAATTTACTTCAGAATACCCACTTAGTGCCAATCACATTCTAATCCTTTGACCTAGGTACAAGTTCCCATGTTTCATTCTTCTTAATTTTATCTAACTCTTCCTCCATTTCCTTTATCCAATGTTTATCATCGTTGGCTTCTACAAAGTTCTTCGGCTCTATTTTGGATAAAAAGGAGAAATTTACTGGTTATGATGCACTTATAATTCTTCTTCTTGTTTGTACTCCATCATCAAGGTTTCTAATGATTTGACTTCAGTATGATTCTTCTTAACAAAATAAGATGTTGTTTTGGTGTTCTACGTTTCATATTTACTTAATTTTTCAACATCTTCTTCCTCTTCCTTTTCTTCTACTACCTCGGGTATTTCTAATGGATCTTCTATAGTTTCTTTAGCTTTTTGATTCACGATTTCATCCACTGTCACATTTTCACTTTCTACTATAGTTTGTAGTATTTTGTTATAACATATGTAGGCTTTGCTTTTAATAGAGTAGCCGAGAAAAATTCCTTCATCCGCTCTTGAATCAAATTTTCCCATGTTCTCTTCATTTCTTTTAATAAAGCATCTAATCCCAAACAGTTTGAAATGTTTTACAGTATCCGGTCTTCCTTTCCACAATTCTTAAGGAGTTTTGTCATGATTAACTCTGATTTTCCCTCTATTCAATATATGAACAACCTTATTTACCGCTTCTCTCCAAAATCTATCTGACAGCTTAGATTCATTTAGCATGGTTATAGCCATCTCTTGGATGGTTTGATTCTTTCTTTCTGCCACTCCATTTTGTTGAGGAGTCCTTGCAACTGAGTACTATCTTTTGATTCCATGATCTTCACAATATTCAATGAATTCATTTGAGGTGAACTCACCTCCACGATTTGACCTCAGGCACTTTATGTTCAATCCGGTTTCATTTTATACTAAATCCTTGAAAGCTTTGAAATTCTCAAATGCTTCTGAATTTTATTTTAGAAAGGCTACCCATGTCATTCTAGTGTAGTCATCAATGAATAACATGAAATAACTCTCACCTTATATGCTTTATGTTATGGTAGGTCCACATAAATCCGTATGAATCAGCTCTAGTGGTTTGGTGGTCGAATACTCCTTCGTTATAAACTCTGCTCTGGTTTTCTTTCCATGCTGACATTTCTTGCATAGAGTACTTGTATGTTTCGTTACCTTAGGCATATCCCGCACAACTTGTTTGTTGCTGATTTTCACAAGATTATCAAAATTTATATGCCCCATCCTTCTATGCCATAGCCAACTCTCTTCAACTTGACTTAGACACCATTTCTTTCCTTTTACTTCTTCGAGTATGTATAGGTTATTTTTGGTTCTATGTGCATCTGCAACTAACTCTCCTCTGTTTGTCTTCCTCATCTCACACCCTTTAGCATAAAACTTAAGTGTGTGTCCTTGATCACACATTTGGATTACACTTATAAGATTATGCTTTAATCCATCAACATATAAAACATTCTCTATTTTTATTTTACCATTATTAAGACTTAGCGTACCTTTTCCAGTGATCTTTGCTTTAGCGTTATCAACGAATTTCACCGTACCTTCATTTACTTTCTTCAATGAGATGAACTTACTTTTATCTCTGGTCATATGTCTTAAACATCCGATATCAATGTACCACAACTACCCTTCATCCTATGCATGGAATGTTGTTTGAACAAGCACAAATTTCTCTTTATCTTGCCCATCATCCTCTTTCTTATGTTTCCAAAATTTTGTAGCTTCTTTATTTTTTATTTCTAGAGCATTTCCCTTCTGGTTCGATTTAGATGGTTCTAAAAAACCACTTCTACAAAATCTTGCCATATGTCCATAGTTCTCGCAGTTATAACAAACAATATCTTCAACATAGTTTGATAAAGGAGAAAATGAGTTGTAATTTCTATTTGAGAATCCATACACACTTTTGTTCTTTATATTGTGTCTCTCACATGTATTCTCCAATCTATTGCTTTATGACCAAAATTACTACAATAGAAGCAATAGCCATAGTAAGAATATTCAAACCTGGACATGTGAGTATATCTTGGAGGATTTGGTCTTCTAAACTTGTTCTCATCTTTGCTTTCCTTGTAAGAAGTGTTGATCTTCATAAATTTCTTATCCATTTTCAACTCTTCATTCTTCATAGGTTCCTTGAGTTTCTCTGCATAGGTATTTGACTTCTCTTCTCTTGTCCCTTTCGATGACTCTATACCTTTTGTGTTAACATGTCTTGTCTTTCCGTATATCCAAGACCATTCTTGTCAGATGTTGACTTCTGTTGGTTCAGAATTTCATCTAGTATCTCAGAACTTTTCTCAAATTTTAGATTACTTGTAACTTTAGCATTTTATTTTTCCAAGTCCTTTCTCAAAGCAACGATCTATGATTCATGCTTTTCACAATCTTCTTCCTTAGTCCTTAACTGATTTCTTAATTCTTCTTCAACTCGTTTTGCTTCTTCAATTTGGGTTTTTAGATCCATGATCATCTTTCCTGATTCTTCAAGAGATTGTGATATCTTAGCTTCAAAGTTACGATCTTCTTCTTCATAATTTAGGAGCTGTAACTTTTGTTTTTGATTTTTCTTTTTAAGAGCTTTCAACTCTCCCAAGGCACATATAAGTTCCTCTTTAAGATTCACTTCACCTTTTTCTTCCATGTCTTCATCTCTTTCTAAGTCATCTTTTATAGCCACGAATAATATTTCTTCATTATCACTATTTGAGTCACTTATCCCACTTTCTTCGGATGATCTACTACTTGCTTTTGAATATAAGCTTTTCCTTTTCTTTCCAAATATTTTCTTGCCTTTGCTTTTCTTGAATTCCCTTTTGAATTTAGGTTTTCTTTCCTCATCATCGCTATCTTCTTTCTCTAGACACTTAGCCGCAAAATGACCAATTTTACCATAGTTAAAACATTTAAATGGTAAATTACCTTTGTACTTTCTAGATCCTTTCTTTAAATTTTGAATGAACAAGGTTTATTTCTCATCTTCTTCATTGTTTGAGTTCTCATTCGACTCAGGTTCTTTGATTTTTTCTTTCTTTGAGACTTTTAATGCAGCTTCCTTCTTTGATGGTTTATTTGAATAAGTCCTCATTTCATATGTGGTCAGTATTCCATGTAGTTTGTCCATGGTCAACTTATCAAGATCCTTCATTTCTTCAATGGCAGACACCTTAGCATCAAATCTTAATGGTAGAGACCTTAGAATCTTTTGAATGATCATGGATTCTTCAATATTTTCACCTAACCCTCTTATGGCATTGAAAACCTCATCCACATGAAGAAGATAGGATGCAAAATTCTCCTCATCCTTCATTTTCAAGCTCTCAAATTGTCTCTTATGAGTTTCAAGCTTAGCCATTTTAACCTTGTCATCACCTTCGTAGATAGTTTGAAGTTTTTCCCATATCTCCTTCACCATGTCACATTGCATTACTTTAACAAACTCAGATTCTAATAGGCCACATAGGATAGCATTCATTTCCTTGTGATTGTTTTCAAAATCATTCTTTCCAGCTTGATATATCAATGGAACTGATGGGATTTTATATCCAACTATTACTGATTGCCAAATATCAAACCCTAGTGCCATTAGATATGTTTTCATTCTTATGCTCCAAAATGCATAATTAGTTCCATCAAACAATGAAGCCTTGTTTGAAGAAAAACCTTCTTGTACTTGATGAGTAGCCATATGTGCTTCTGAGATCTACCTTCCAATTTTTAGATTGTTCCTGAAAGCACCTGCTCTGATACCAATTTTTAAGCACAAGATAATACTAAGAGGGGGGGTGAATCAGTATTATGATATTCTTTTAAATTTAACACTTAATCTCAAATTTTTAATCACAATTAATCAGTTTAACAATGAATATATCAAAGCAATCAATGAATGCAAAGCAAACCAACACACTGCGAATAGACACAAATTTATGTGGAAACCCTTTTGGGAGAAAACCACAGAGAAAATCTTCTTTATTATATTCCTCAAATGTTTGTAGGAACCGACCTACGGGAGACACCAATCCCCAAGTTACAATTTTGTATGCACCAACCTACAAGAGCACCAAACCTTTTTGCTAAGCACCAACTCGGTAAGAGACACCAATCTCTTCAAATATGAAGGCACCAACCTTCCTTACAAAAAACAAACTCTTTCCTCTTTTTTATGTTGCTACTGCTTCAACAAATGATAGAAAATAAATGCTGCTAAAAATATTCTTCTGATTTATTTTAGTCCCTTCACATATATAAATTGTTGCAACTCTTCATTAAAAATAAATCTTCCCTTCACTCCTTTTTATATTTCATATTCTTCTCTTCTTCTTCTCTCCCTTAAACTTGAATGAAGCACTCAAATTGCTTGCCTAAATCAAATGATTCCATCTCCTTATATTTCCTTCTCACATCATTTCGAAAAGACACATCATTCCAACCAACACAACCTTTCCATTATTTAATCAACCATCTTTTATTTTAACAATGCAAATACACATGTCGGCCATAACTATAAAGTGGAGCTATTTTCCAAAGGGGGTCGTCCAAAATAAAAACAGAATTTTTATATGTATTTAAAACCATCCTATGGACATATTTATTGCTCCTTTAATCACCCCTTATCATACTAAAACATGGAGAGTTAATTTTGTCATTTGGATCTTCGTTTTCCCCATAAAACATGGCATATGAACACCTTAAAATGCTGATATCTCTCTCCTATGTACAACTGTGTATATCTCACTTAAACCATGATAATCCTTATGCAAAAACACTTCTTTTCATGTATTTAAAATTTCATTTTCAGCCCTTCTATACTGCTGGTTATTTCCATTACTTTCTACCATTTGCGTCAAAATCCATCAACATCCGTCAGCTTCCGTTACATGATTCTTCCGTTACATGATTATGTTAACCAAATACATCAATGATTAAGCCTTTGACATCAATGACAATATTTCCAACAATGGTTATATGTCTCCATGGTTTCTTGCAACACTGCTAGCATCTATGGGCATGATTTACATGGGCTTAGATTGTTGTGCGGTAGCGTAGGCTTCAACTTATTGACAGGATGCTCATGTTCTATAAGTATTTGGTTGTTATAAAGCTAGAGTGCAACATCCTAACACATGAATAAGCTTTTCTATCAAGAGATTAGATACATATGTTATCAAGGAGCATGACCACATCAGTATGTTCCATGAGTGACTGTGTGTAAACACATTGTTATAGGGCTCAATGGTAGATGTGGAGACATGTGGGCTAGGCTATACACTGAAACCTAAATTGGATTTTTTCTATAATCCAAAAAAATATGTTCTAATATAAGTGAACATAGTCGAGATCTAGATCTTTTCCAATTTCATTGAAGATAAGGAAAACTTGGAGGTACATATAGTTATCTGTTGGTTTTTGATATGGTCCACAATCTCTTTTTTGATGGTGTAATGGTAACGGGAAAAGCTGTTAACCACATCTTCTTTTCCATTGATAAGGTGCTCTCGGTAGAAGAGATGATGGTAAGTGCCTATGAAAAATTCATCAATAACAGTGGGCTCAAGATCTACAAATAAATCATGGGGAACATGCTTTTTGAAAACTTTCTCGCTGAAAATGTGTTGAAGGCATCATCTCCACCTCAAGTAGTCTTATCACTAGGCATCTTTCCATTGGGCTGAGAAACTAAACAAGGACTTAAATGAAATGAATTCACAACCCAACAAAGAACAGTTCCAGAATGATAAAAAATAGATTCACAACCCAAAAAAGAATAGTTCCAGAATGATAGAAAAAACAAAATTGATATTATATGATGAGGTAGAATATCTACAAGAAAAATAGCATTCTATACAAAAGATTGAGATATACTCATAACAGAGACTCTATTTTTTTATTAAAACACAAATAGACTGTTGCATACAAACAAATATTTGTTGTGTTTTTGTGTTCTACACCCAATCTAAATAGATATTTAAAGGAAATCAAAGACTCAGTTAAGCCTATGTTGTGGCAAACTTCAATTGACACTTGGCAAAAGCACTTTTTGATCTGTAGTTTGATTGTGTTAGAATTGACAAGTGTTGATTAAAAAAACTTAGTCATCATAGCTTTCAATCTCCCCCTTGATGCAAAGTTTTTGAATTCCTAACAGTGATCAAAGATGCTCCAATCTATCCTTTGGAAGGGCCTTAGTAAAGATATTTGCAAGTTGATCTTCAGATTGACAAAATTCAAAGTAAATGAATTGTTGTTGAACAAGATCCCGAATGAAATGATGTCAGATATCAATGTGTTTGCTCCTGCTATGGAAAATAGGATTCTTTGTCATGGATATTGTTCTTTGATTGTCACAATAAATTTGAATGGGCTTACATACTTCCATTCCCAAATATTCAAATAGTCTTGCCATCCAAATGGCTTGTGTGCTTGTTGATGATGCCACTATATATTATGCTTCAGCTGTAGATAAATCTATAGTGAGTTGTTTTCTACTGCTCCAAGAAATGAGATTTACTCTATAGAAGAAAGCATATCCATATGTACTCTTTCGATCATCCAAGTTGCCTGCCCAATCTGCATCTGTGTAGGCTACAACATGAAATTATTAGTAGCTTTATAAAACAATACAAAATATTTAGTTCCACTTACATATCTGAGAATTATTTTAGTTTCCTGCCAATGAGACTCTCGAGGTTGTTGCACGAATCTAGCAACTAGACTTATAGCAAACAAAATGTTTGGTCTAGTAGATGTTATATACATAAGACTGCCAACCAGAGATCTATAAAGAGTGGAATTACAAGGAAGAGTTTCATCTTCCTTCATCAATTTACTCCCAACAACAAGAGGAGTGCCCACTGATTTACAACCTTGCATATTAAACCTTTTCAAATATTTTTAACATATTTGGATTGACAGATAGATATACCAACAACTTCTTGGGTAATTTCCAAACCCAAAAAATATTGCATTCTTCCCAAATCAGACATCTCAAATTCAGATTTCATAGCCTCTTTGAACTCCTCCACAAGTGAGATTGAGGTTCCCAAAAATATTAAGTCATCCACATATAAGCAAAGAATGATGAAAGATGATCCTACATTTTTTTTGTAAACAGTACTCTCTGAAGAACATTTAACAAATCCATGATAAAGAAAATAGTTACCTATTCTAGAGTACCAAGCTCTCACGGCTTGTTTAAGACCATAAAGTTCCCTTTTAAGCCTATAAACCTTATCTTATTTTCCCCGAGCAATGAAACCTTATGGCTGGTCCACATAAAATTCTTCCTTCAAATATCCATTTAAGAATGCAGATTTAACATCCTTTTGATAAACTGTTAACTGTAACTAAGACGAAATGGAAAGAAGGTTCTTATAGATTCCATTCTTGCTACCAGAGAAAATGTCTCCTCATAGCCAATGCATTCTTGTTGAACATATCCTTTTCCAGCTAACCATGCTTTATATTTTGAAATACTTCCATCCATATTGAATTTTATCTTGTAAATCCACTTTACTCCAACCGTTGATTTTCCATCATGAAGATCAACTAACTCCCATGTATCATTCTTATTAATCTGAGACATTTAAGCATCCATGGCTTGTATCCATAGCTCATTAGTACAAGCTTCTTTAAAATTATAAGGTTCAACATGTGTAGAAGAAAGCAAAGCAAAATTATCATCAACATACTTGACTATCTCATATATTTCCTTCAAACTTCTTATTTTTCCATGAGGGCTACATGGAGTCCTTACTTGGGTGTCAACATAAGAACTAGTTGATGAAGTAGAAGAGGATTCCTTTGATGGATAATTCCTTAAAGGTGACCCCGTATTTATTGTTGTAGAGGGCTGCGCTGATTGAATACTATCATCAAGAATTAAATTTTCAATATGAGGAGTAATTATCTTATCTTCTCCTTCATTTTTAAAATAAACTCCCCCTTCATCAAATATCACATCTCTACTAATATGAAACTTATTAGTAAGAGGATCATGACATCTATAAGCTTTAATTTCCTCTAAATATCCAATAAAAATGCATTTAACAAATTTCTCATCTAACTTCTTTCTTTGTTGTTGAGGAATATGAACAAAAAAACTAGACCCAAAAATTTTTAGATGAGAAACATTTGGCTTTCTACAAAACCAAGTCTCATAAGGAGTATAATTTTTTACCATCTTTGTAGGACTTCTATTGAGAATATAAATAGTTGAATGCACTCCTTCTGCCCAATACATGTTTGGCAAGAACATTTCTTTCAACATACATCTGGTCATCCTTACAATAGTTCTGTTTTTCCTCTTTGCTACTCCATTTTGTTGAGGAGTATAAGCTGTAGTTAGCTCTTTTTTAATGCCATGGGAGATGAAAAATTATTTGAATGCATTAGAGGTGAATCCTCCACCTCGGTCAGTTCTTAAAAATTTCAAATAGAAACCTGATTCCTTCTCAACAAGTGCTTTAAATCTTTGAACGCAACTAAAAGCTTGAGACTTCTCACTTAAGAAATAGACCCAAGACATCCTTGAAAAATCATCTACAAATAGAAGAAAATATTTGTTCTTTCCAAGAGAAAAAGTTTGCATGGGAACACAAATATCTACATGTACTAAAGCCAAAGGCTCATGTGCTCTAAAATGATGATTAGGAAAACTTTCTCTATGTTGCTTCCCTATTACACAACCTTCACATACCTTTTTTTCTGACTTTATGAAATATGGAAAACCTCTCACCAAGTTCTTCTTTTGTATGAATGAGAGAGATCCAAAATTAAGATGCCCAAACCTCTTGTGCCAAATCCAAGGATCATCAACAAATACCTTCAAACAAGCTACATCAGATTCCATTTTTAGCAAAAACATCCTATTATGTGTCATAGGAGCTTCAGCAACTAGTCCATTGTTGTTAAAAATCTTACAAGACTTTCCTTCAAAATCAGTCTTGTAATTTTTAGTATTTAGTTACCCTATGCTAATCAAGTTATGCTTTAAGCTTGGAACAAACAAAGTGTCATGTACATACATAGTACTCCAGTATTCATTTTTAAAGAAAGAACACCTTTTCCCATTACTTCTGCTTGATTATCATTACCAAAATTGACTTTCCCCTTCACACTCTCATCTAACTTTGCAAAAAAACTTTTATTTCTAGTCATGTGATTTGAACAACCACTATCTAAATACCAAACAAAATCATCTTCAGCTTCAAATCTATTTGATGTGAAAAACAAAATTTGAGATTTCTCACCTTCGTCTTACTAAAATTTTCTTGGGAGGTGTTTCTTTTCTTTTTGAAATAATATTTTTCAATATGACCATCTTTACCACAATAGTTACAATGAAGGTGGCCTCTCCTAGGGTTGTGACTTCTTCCTCTACCACGACCTCCTTTTCCATGAAATCTTCCATGGCCTCTACCTCCTCTATATGATGAGGAAAAAATAGAAGCCTCGTTCATGGAAGATTGTTTTTTCTTGTCATCAACCTTAAACTTGGTTTGGAGGGCTTGTTTTGGGGGCTCCTCATTCCTTTTCAACCTATTTTCATGTACTTGAAGGTTTCCAAATAAATCAATAAGAGTTAGTTGTGATAAATCCCTTGACTCTTCTATAGAAATGGTAATGGGATCAAACTTTTTAGGAATACTTCTTAACACTTTTTCAACAACCCTCCTATCTTCAAGAGATTCACCATGGGCATGAATAGCATTCACAATATTTTGAACTCTAGTAATAAAAGCTTCAACACTTTCACTTTATTTCATAGAAAGAGACTCAAAATCTCTTCTTAACATTTGGAGTTTGACAATTTTTACCTTGACGGAACCTTTGTAGGCCTTTTCCAAGTATTCCCAAGCATCATGTGACATCAAACACTCTACAATATTTGGAAATATTGAGATGTCAACTCCTGTTTGAAGAATGAACAGAGCTTTGGCATCTTTTTGTTGTTCTCCTTCAACTTTGTCTTTTGATCAACAGACAAAAGATTATGTGGCTTCATCAGCTGGCTCTAAATATCCTAAAGAAACAAGCATCCATAGTTCTTGTGAGATAAGTAGAGTTATCATCTTCACACTCCAATACTCATAGTTCTCCCCACTAAAAAGAGGAATATAATACTGCACAATATTGTAAGTTTGGGCCATTATACTAGCTTGCAGAAGTCAAATAAACAACTTAGATATGCAACTCTGATACCAAATGAGAAACTGAACAAGGACTTAAATGAAATGAATTTACAACCCATCAAAGAATAGTTCCAGAATGATTAAAAAAATAGAATTCACAACCCAACAAAGAACAGTTCCAGAATGATAAAAAATAGAATTGATATTATATGATCAGGTAGAATAGCTACAAGAAAAATAACATTATATACAAAATATTGAGATATACTTAGAACAGAGACTCTCTATTTTTTATTAAAACACAAATAGACTGCGTAAAAACAAATATCTGTTGTGTTGTTGTGTTCTACACCCAATCTAAACAGATATTTAAAGGAAATCAAAGACTCACTTAAGCCTCTATTGTGGCAAACTTCAATTGACACTTGGCAAAATCACTTTTTGATCTGCAGTTTGACTGTGTTAGAATTGACAAGTGTTGATTAAAAAAAACTTAGTCATCATAGCTTTCATGGGCTGAATACCTTTCTCGAGGAAATAGAGTTACCAACATGCATTTTAGACTTGGATTCCAGCCTGGCCAATGTTTATAAAAAGAAAAATTAATGTTTGAAGCAATTCACATGTGGGCACAAATTTCAAAGAAAGAACATGTCTATGAGGTCACCTCAAACAACCACATTTTCTTCGACAGGTGTGCCTCCAGCCTCAAAATATATGCTTTGATACCAATTTTTTTAAAGAGAAAATAATATTATTCGACAACATTTTTTAGATAATCTAGTCAATTTCCAACTACAGAATATATAAATGTGTTGGAGGAGAGAAGACCAACCAACCAAGGGAGGTGGAAATCCAAGTGTCACCCCACATGGGTGTAAAGGTGAAACAGTAGAATAATACAACGACAACCAGGCCTGAAATTTCAAATTATTTGTGCCTGTCAAAGCGAAATTTGTTGATGGTTTACCTCTTTCACGTGGCTGTAATTTCAATAAATTTATATAGATATATGCATAATTTGTTCATATATATATATAAATAGGTATTATGTTTTAAAATAAACCCCTTAAAAAATTAACGGTTTTCAAATTTTTCATCCTGTTATTATCTATGGTTTCTAAATTTTTTGGCCTTTAAATTACGGTTAAAATCACAAAAAATGGCCTACATCCTGTCAATTTCCAGGCCTATCGACAATTATCTCTAGGTATGGATGATGTGGATTAGGAAGTATGAATAGAGCATGGCTTCATCATATAGCATTATTGGGGACTGTACCCTAAAATATGTAGGTGGTTACACAGTTGTGTCAGTTGTGGAATATTGACACATACACATTTTTGGCTTAAAACATGGGAGATGACATTCACCTTAGAGGATGTGTACTAGATTTTGATATTGTTATCAACTAGAGAGCGAGTATAGGTGTTTCCCATAGATGCATCTCATCATAGGAGAGTTGTATGGCGATAATTTATAGGACGATGTGGGTAAGGTGATTCCTCAATTAGATTGAACACTATTTTGATATATTGGGTTCGGCACCAAATCTATTGCAATGTTATTGGCTTCATGATAAGAAATTGATGGTTATTGGGTATCTATATCATATAGGTTATGGCATATATATCATGATATTGATGATCATGTGACCCATTACACATGGGGTTGATTCATGTTAGCGTACAATTATAGAGATTTATATACATTCATTTTGGAGAGGCATACTGGTAGGGTGGCGGAGATCACATTATTACATATTTGGGCCTACGTGCATATTGATTTCATGTGGCATATAGTGGGGTCATGAATAGATTGGGCACATCTAGAGATAATGGCATATAGTGGGTCCTACCCAAGAGGTGGGGGTTTGATATTATGACTTATACATCGATCTTGTGTGCATTAACATTGGTGGATATTATTTAGAGACCATATAGACACTATACTAGGTGTCCTGAGGAAGTTGCGGAGATCTAGAGTATTTGAAAGACTACGTTGATAAAGTATTGATTCCCCATGTACATGGAGTTATAATAGTATGAGAGTGTGACCCACCAATTCAGGATCATGCAGGAGGTTCCCCCCCTACCATACCCATGGAGGTGGTCCACACATGCAATCCATAGAGATGGGGTCCATACTAGGCCTACAATGGGTGACCTACTACCAACCTAAGAATGGAGGTGTATATGATGATAGTGGAGAGTGCCAAGGATGATGTGGGAGGTACCAAAACCTATACAACATGGTGGGTTGAATATTGATGGGTTCTATTTCTTATGACACTATTGAGATACCCATATGGAGGTGCACTACCTGGTGGTGTAGGTGAGGCTCAATGTTCTCTTTTTGAAGTTAGAGTATGAGACAAGATGCCCTTGGTGGGGATGTAATAGCAATGGAAGTGGCACAACGTAAGTATTTATTTCGATTGATTTATTTTTTGATGATATGTTAGTGATTGGTTAGAAGTTGACATTATTTTATGTGTTTATTGTGATGATCGTGATGATTGCAGGTGATGCCTTCTGGACCACTATTATGTATGCTTCAGCTCGTACTTTGTTTCAAAATGTTCTAGAGTACATTTTCACTAGTGGAATTCTTGATATGGTAGAAAACATTGTAGGTGACAACACCTATTTATTTGAACCAGTAGAAATTGTGGAAGCCATTTGTGTTGTCTTATAGTTCCGGAGGGATAATAGTCATGTTGCGTTACCGAGGAAACCCATAGGCCAACCTAAGGGGGAATTATTAGAGTGTATTCTAGTGATACTAGTAGATTCATAGGCATGGTATGCCTAGGTATTGTTAAAAAATGCAACATTTTGAGAGAAATTGTCATAGTATTGGGCTAATTCATAATCTAGAGGGCATCGAGACCTAGGAGGATCCTCTAGCTCAAGAGATCCAATAGATGTAGAGATTGGGAGTGATGATGATTAGAACTATGTGTATGAAATTTTATGTTATCTACACCATTTTCGTATAGAATTTTGATGTGATGTGTGTGTGTGTGCGTGTGTAAAGATTTTGGAATATAGTGCATTGTGTATAACTTGTGTTATATTTGTTGTGTTGATTTAATAGACATATAGCTGAGTATTTGATTGATGTATATGTATATTATGTGGATTTATTAAAGTAATTGATGTGCTATGATTAATTATAGTACAATGTTTAATGTGATATAACCAATATATGAACAGAACTCATGTGATGATTGTATGTATGTTACTGATAGAATATTGTTTGATGTAAGATGACCAATATAAGAAATGAACCTGTGTGATAATGGTATGTTGAAAATAGTATATGACTAATGTTATCATGTGATACAATAAGGGATATATGACCCCCATCCTAGTACCCATCGACATATGAAGTGAGGAAATGTATTCGTAAGAATGAAGGAAGGAGGATCCTTGGATATGCCCATAAAAGACCAAGTGCAAATGGAACAAGTGTAAAGAGGGATTTAATATGTTGCATGATTTAATTTTGCAACATGGATGAATTATGCATGGTACGAAAGGTACACGAGAGAGACTATTTGTGAAGATTCAACTTGACGTGATGAATAGTGGAAAACACAAAAGGTTATTCTGAGTTTACATGTGCAACTTTTGGGAAAACCCCTTTTTCCTTGCTAATCCACTTGTAGACAGTTCATAATTGCTCTTTTGTAGCAATAGTATCTGAGTGAGAAATATTTATAGATGGAGACACGTGCTCACCAAGTGTAACACTTCTTGTAGGTCTGCGTCATGGAGGAGGTGAAGTAAATTGATGTACATGTCATTTCTCATATGGAATGATACCTTTGTCCTATACTAACCTAATCTTATGATCTAACACATAACAATCATTTTCTTAGTGTCTATTAATATGATGGAAATTGTAAAATTGATCACCTTTCTCATGCTCATGCTTATAAGGAGGGAGATGATCATTAGGTTATAATTGAATCATTCTTTTGTTAAGTAATCTAAGTAAGATGTCATGATACCTATCACAATCCTTATTAAAATAAATGGGATTCCACATAAGAGGAAATGATTGTTGTATTTATTTATTAGGATTAGGATGACAAAAATCATTATTGCAATGTAACACTTTTACTTGATTGCCATTATGTGTGGGATTCTAACTTGTGTCATAATCATAGGAAATAAAAGTAGTTATAACACTGGCATCAAAAGTGTTGGATGGAAAACAAACTGAGAGGGGGGGTGGATTTTTCCTACAAATTTTTCAATTCATTTACCATCACATACATTCATCAATCCATTCATATATTTACCATCAATAACCATACATGAACATTAGATGTGTATTAAGCATTCAAAACAACATGAAACAAAGAAGAAGACACATGAACACCATATATAAGTGGGAAACCTTTATGTGGAAGAAAAATGACTGAATTTTTTTTGATAGTACATGCAACAAAGAAATTTATTGAAGAACCAACTTTAGAAGGAACACTAACCCCTAGTTTAGTAGAGCAGGAACAACAACCCCTAAATTAGTGAAGTAATCACTCAAAAAGGAGGCTACAATACCCTAGGATGAAAAAGTGCAAGGTCATCCACCATAATATGTTTGATCTCATATTTGTTTTCTGCCACAACTGATGGAGATCTATAATTTAACTCACAAACCCTAACTCAAACCCTAGGTCTTCAATCTTGCACTATCTTCTTCTTATTGATCTTTCTTTGGCTCTAAAATATTACACACATTCTCTAAATCATTCCTTAATCTGTCATTTTCTTCCGCATTCTTCAAATCATGCACTCATTCCTGCAAAACACTTTCCTCTAGGTCAGACTTTTCCCTCCAAGAGTACTAGTTCAAAAATGACCCAAAACCTTACTTTTATATGTTTCTCTCGATTTAAAACCAAATAATGTTGGTCACTCATGAATAATTTGACCCATATATCTTAAAAACATAAAAACATCATCATAATAGTCACTTATGACCCATATAGGTCAACCATGCCAAATACCACTTATCATGCACCAACAAGCCTCAAAACCCTACCATTGGAATGAGAAAAATTCGATCATGTCAAAACCATACTTGTAAAATCTCCCTAAATCACAAAATATGTGTAATATGACATTTAAACACCATCCATGGTCATAATTAACTTCAACCAATGATATTATTTCATTGAATGGGCCTACTAGCTCATTACCTTCACAAAACAGTTGCTTTCAACAACCGGATTTCATGTTTGGGCCTCGAACACACCAAAGAACACCTCAAATATGGAATGTTACCAATCAATGGAAATACTGAGTCCTATAAATAACTTCTATGGAATTTATAACTATTGAACCATCCACTGGTTCAATCCACAACAACTTTTTCCTTCACCAAATTAAGCTACCCAAAAAGTAGTTTTGCAAACTCATCTAGGTTGCACACTTTATGTCACTTAAAAGACCTAAAAAATAATTAAATGGATTAAAAATTAATTAATCTTACCATTACAAGTGATAGGAAGCATCACCTAATCCATTTTTCTCCCCAACCAACTCATTCCTTGGGAAAACCTAAAAACTGTCCTAAAATCTAGCATACAAACTTCTTCACAAAATGACCTAAAAGACACTTAAAATGACCTCACCGTAACACAATAAATACATAAATATAAATATATCTAAATCACCTTCCTTGAACCTATTGGAACCCATTCCAATGCTAATTGTAATGCCTTCAACCAAGCCCATCACTGCAAACTACTTTTTAACCCTTCTAGGACTCAAGAATGGACCTTTATCCCAACATGCTCCATCACACACAAACTCACCTAAAACTAAACCAAATAATGTAACACCCTTATAAATTATTCATAATCATTAATAAACCTTCACCAAGATTGAACATATCATAATCATCACTTTATCTCATGTAGCTAATTCCACCCTGTTAGAATAAGCAGGTCAAAACTTTTGCATACCATATCAAAAATAAAATTTTCATATACCATTGGAAATATTTATGAACCATCTTCACAAAAAAAATTAATGGAATTATGGATATAGTGCATTAATATTCTACAAAGGAAAGATTTAAAAATTGATTGATGGAGTGGAGAAGTGGTGACTCCCGTGAATTTTTGAACTCGAGGCCTGAGAAAGTTGCCTTGGCGAGAAAGGAGGTTGCTGCCAAAGTTCCCTATTCAAGGAATTTCTCCTTTGGTGCGAATCATATCTTGTTGGGTGCTGGTAGTGGGGTGGAGTGGTTTGGGAAGAATGGAGTAGAGCTAGCGAAGGAAGATGTTTTGGCACTCTTGGTGAAGTTTTGTCCCGTCACTGTTGTCAAGTCCCTGGTTGGGCTGTTAGGGACTAGGGCCCTAAAAAAATTGTTGGTAGATGCTGAATCATGTCTTCGGTCGGTTTTTCCCTCCTTGGGGGGGGGGGTTGGAGGTCCCTTCAAATCCAATCAATCGGGAAGTAAGCGGGTCACATGAAGTGGAGGAAATTAAGGTGGGGGGATTGGTTTTAAGATTTCTAAGGATGTGGTGTGAGTGAATATCCCTCCAGGCCCTAGAAGGGATTTTGTGGATGTTTGTGTTAAAAGAGAAATATGTTGTAAATTTTTGGGGGCTAGGTTTTCTAGGAGGAAAATCTTAAATTGGGTCTTCTGGTTCTGGGGCAAGGAGAGGAAGCCAAAATTTTTCTTTCTTCCGAATGGGTTCTTCCAATTTTAGTTCCACTCAGAGGCCTTGGTGGAGAAAATCCTCAAAGGAGGACCATGGTTTCTTAATTCCTCTAGCCTGTATCTACGTTCGTGGTCCACTGAGTTTAATTAGCATAAGGAAAAAATTCTTAGTGGCCCGCTTTGGTTGATTTTTCCTAATCTGCCTTTAGAATTCATGAATCAAGCTACCATAAAGGTGATCACTAATTCCCTTGGTTTGTGGGTACATATTTTCAACCCTTCACTTTTGGATTGGAGAAATTCTTTAGCCTGAATTTGTGTCAAGATGGATTTATCCTCCCCTCTTCCGAGCTCGGTTATCTTGGCCACTTGTGGGGGTTACATATCTTAGACAATTGTCTATGAAGGGTTGCTTCTTGATTGTTTCTCATGTGGGTTATTTGGTCACTTAAAAAATGCTTGCCCTTCTAAGTGGAAAAAAGAGGCGGCCTCTAAAGGTTCACTCTTTCATGAATTTTTCTTTATTTCCCATGTTCCGCAGCTTGGTGGGAATATTAGCTCAGCTAAGGGGTTTAGGGGTGGTCCTTAAGTCTGGCACGTCCTTAAGTCTAACTCCCTGCTCTCTCCTAAAATAAACTGAAGAAGTTCATAGGGATTTAGGGGTGCTCACTTCTTTGATCAAGAATGGCATGGTAAAGGTTCAAGCTTCCTCGATGGAAACTCTTAATGGTTAGATTTCTAATAACGAGTATTTGGAAGTGGCTTTGCCTGGTTTTTCAGAAGGGGATAAGGAGGAAGGGGAAGTTGTTCCTAATGGATTAGCTCCTGATTTGTCTCCTTCTAATTTAGCCTTCAGTCATGAGAGTTTGGGTTCCCCCCTTTGTGGTTCCACTAGTAAGAGGGGGATAAATTCTAAACAAGAGCTCACGCTATTAGAGGTTGAGTTGGGAAAGCAAAGCACCCTTAAATTTGACATTGCTGAATCTGGAAAGGTGAAAATCCTTCACTATTTTTAATGAAGATATTTTCCTGGAATTTCAGAGGCATCAAATCCTCTGACAAACAACACTTTCTTAAGCATTATTGTAGACACTAAAATTAGGTCACACTCCCCTTTTGTCCCTTGACATATAAGCACCCTTTATTACATTTACCTAGCCATGACCCCCTCTACCCCACTAATATTAATTAATTAAATTAATGCTTTATCCTCACTATATTTATTATTTAAATATCTTATTTAAATAATATCTACACATATAGTTCACTTAGACACCTCACCAAGCTAACTCAACCTAAGACCTATTCTTAGCAAGTTCCCATAACTAACTAAGACTTACCCAAACCCTAAAAATAAATGCCTACATTCCCTCTAACCACATTCCCGCATGCTCACAAGAGGATCCGAGTCTAATCCTTGGGGTAACGACACAAGATCCAAGGAAATCAGGAGGATGTCACTAGTTTAGTAAACCTAGGAAATCCCGCCTTGACCGATGTCGGTTACCCCTAACCATCGCTGGTTAAGACAGACCGTCATCAGTTACCCATTTTAACCCAAAACAACCTTATTCTCAAGGTTGGAACTTGGAAGCAAGAATTTTGATGAGCAAGAACACATCTCAGAGAGATAACGCATCTTCAGAGATCCAATTCCAGCAAAAACTCACATCCAAGGAAGGAGATTGAGCATCTTCTCCTGCACAGCCATCCTAGCCATGATTAGATCTATCCAAGCAAAGAGGAGTGTGCATGCAGCCCATGCAGAAGATTTTCTTTAGTTGGTGATCACTTACAGCCTTTAAACCCATCATCAAAACCTCCATGCTTCACACATAGACCTTCAGGAATGAAATCTAATTAAGTATAACGTCATAGTTCTCTAGTTTATTTCATTTGATCATTATTTTATCACCCATTGTTTATCTTTCACCCTATTGACCTTATCCAACATTTTCACCTCCATAGACTCATTCAAACCTCGCAAAATCCTATTCTAGTCACCCAATACCTCGTCCCGACCAACCAAAATTCTTTGTGTAATCACAAAGGAGACCAAAACCCTGTTCTGCGACATTTCTAGATCTCACAGTAACTGGCACCAGCTATACCTAACCGCCATCGGTCACCCCTGACCAACTCCAGTATCTATGTTTTCCCACATAGCCTTAAACAGATACCTACCCACTTAATTTTACCTCACCCTCATTCACCTGTGACCAAGCCGAGACCTTTATTAGACTTGCAGAGACCCAAAACCAATCATTTGACCTTTGGATTCTATTATAGCTTAGCCTGTTAGATTAGATCTATTTTCTTATTATGTTTTAAGTGAGATACCTAAATCATTTCAATATAACAATAGGATTTACTTTGTTTGCAACATTAATTTGTTTAAAATAGTGGACTGATAGCCATCTAGGAAGTATCATACTTCACGGATCTAGCTTGTGCTAGGCAGTTCACTACCCATATTGTTTAATTCCTTTTGGTGGTCTTGTTTTCATTATAGGTAGTTCCTCCTAGCCAAAAGGAAGCTCTCAAAATCAGTTATGGATTTAGAATTCATACACACACAACCCATCAACTGACATTTGAACAGGTATTCCTCCTACACCCGTTACCCTATCTATTTTGTCAACACTTCAAAGAAACAATATAAGAAAAAGGTAAAGGTAGGATTGGTTTGTCATTTTGGCTCCCATTACCTCCTCCACCCACAGAGGAGCACCCATCACCTCCTCCACCTACAAAGGATCACCTATCCATTCCTCCACTTATAGAGGAGCTCCCATCATCTCTTCCACCCATCATAGACCCAGTGGAGATATCTTTGCCTCTTGGCAAGCACTCTCCATTGGCTACCCAAAATCTAATAGACCTATTTTCGTCTCTCTTACCCACGGAAGCTGAAGCTGGCCAATTCCCCATCTCTAAGATACATTTTACAGGAATTCCCATTAGTTCCTCACCAACTCCACCCTTAGACGTTCCATTCTTAGGTTTGGCCGATCAATTAGATTATGTGGATAGGGATTTATTATGGGGGTGCCTCTTACTTCATGTCTCAACACAGATAAAGAGATCCCTCGATGACACCTCCACTATCTACCCAAACACATTTCCACCCATCAAACCAAATACAACTACTATTGTCACAACCCCTTCCATGATACCCGTTAGCACTCACACCACACCCTTATCCATAACCCGACCTATACCTATACCCAAACCCATACCCACAGCATCTACCTCCACTAAACCTATTACCACTTTAGGGGTCACCCCAACCACAAGCCTTACACATCCACCTATTAAACTAGATTTAGCTATATGCTCCAATGTCAATACCACACCTACTCTGACACCCAAACCAAAGAAAAAAACTCATCGACCTCATACCCCAACCACACCAATCACACCCGCACTTGTCCCATCTACCTTAAGACCTCAGCTGCCCAACATGGTCAAGCACCCTTCACCCATCCATAAACCAATAACACAACAACCCATTCCTTCCTCACAAACCTCTAACCTTCTTAGGCACACAACATGACTCATACTCGAACCTGCAGTCTCTTTACCACCAATACCTCCAATACCTTTAGCTATCACTTCACTACCCACTACACTTCAATAATTATCCCTCACACCCCAAGTACGACCCATGTAATTGACCTTCACAACACCCCTGTTATCCCCATGGGTAACTCACCCTCTTCCTCCATCTGATTTTCCTTCTAGACCTCGTATACCCACATCACCATTACCCAATAAGGTGCAACCCAAAAAAAAACCCCACTACCCCACAACAAGGTAGTCATAAAAACCCCACACCCTCCTACCCGTCCATCTACTGTACCCCTACCCAAATGAACCTGACCGATACCTCAAACCACACAGGACACATAAACCCATAGCTCAACCCGTTCCTACTCTTTCAAAAACAATTCCTCGACAACCAACTACACCTACACCCAAACCCACATTCACTTCCCATTGTGATCCACTAGCAGGGTCCTATGCCAAAATTTTAACCAACCTCCTCGAGACTTAAATTATCACATTACTGCCATTCCGAACCTTACGAGCCCCTCAAATCCAAGCCAAAAGGGTTTGATGATACTAAAATTTATGCATACCATCATGTGTCAGGGCACGATGTGGAGATCTGCAAGGCCTTGAAAACCATCCTTATCCAGTTATGTCCACCATAAACTAAACTTTTACGACGATGACCTTCTCGATGAGGATTCTTCTTCACCAACACCCATTCCCACACTGCCTACTCAACAACCACAACCTATGCCCTCACAGCTCCTAGATCCACCCTCAAGATTTGAAATTAACATGGTTTGCATTAGAGAATTGGCCATGCCACCACCCAAATGTCATTGCGCCCCAGGCTAACCTCATACAGGGTTTTTCTCCTCTGGTAGGTTTTTACCCTTCATGCCATTATACCACTCACCCTACACCTTCTCCATTTTGCCAACTTCCATCAAATCAACATGATACATGTCACTACACATGCATAGAAGGGAAAAGACAAGAAAACTGATCCACCAACCAATCCCATAACCAAGATACCATTTGTACCCATACATAAGATAACTATCCACGGCCCCACATACCCCATTTCTAATGGCATCACAAATTGCACCATGCTAAAACAACTACACCAATCTCCCCTCAAAATTTCCTTATACGACCTCATCCAAACCTCAGAATCCCATCATCAAGCCCTAATGAAGGTTCTACAATCTATTGAGGTTTTACCCAATGACCCTACACTCATATCCTTGATTATCACAACTCATCATATAGCGTCTCTCGCCAAATTACCACCTTCATCCTCACCTCACCTTGTTCACCAAGTGGCCTCCCTTAGCTTCTCAGAGGAAGAGATCGCATCATACCAAAATGATGACCTAGACCCAGCCTTCTTCATCTCTGTCCACATTGATGACATATGGGTACTCCTTGTGATGATTGATGGAGGCGCTAGAATTAACATCATTTCATCCCATGCATTCTCTCAAATGTGCATACCTAACAATCACATGCATAAACATCCGGTCATGTTGCGTTAATTCAACGATGCTATCACTTCCACATTAGGCACTATCATCCTTCACGTTCATGTGGGCCCCCACACTATTCCTAAATTGTTTTATGTTTTTGAGGGGGAATTCCAATATAACTTGTTGCTTAGTAGACCCTAGATTCATGTCATGGGTTGCATTCCTTCCACTTTGCATCATTGTGTGAAATTTGAACATGAGGTACACACTTATACCATTCAAGTTGACCCATCACCTTTCAAAACATGTAACATGCTTTAATGACCCAATGATGTGCTCATACCTGTCAAGCCGTCTACTTCCGTAACCAATACCACTTCACCTACACCTCCACCTACTAGTACAACTGCTACTTTCAACGTACATACCGCCTATATTTCTATCGCTGCTATAACCTCCACGGATGACCCATTAGCTACCCAATCTATTAACTCCACCTCCGCATTGACCTCTGACACATTATCCATACCAGCTACCTACATACCAACCACTAATCCCTTAGAAGGTGTTTTTCAACGCCTCACTTAGGGGGAGTACTACTTATATAGTGTCAACACATTCCTTACTCTGCAGGAGTATGGAAGCCTTCACTAACACCCTCGTTATGATCACCGTATACGATAATGCCTCCTTTATGGTCCTCCTCATCTTTGTACTAGTCTCACCTATGGGGGACTTGATACTACCAATTACACACCTGAACCATCATCACAACCACACCCATTTTCCCTGACTTCCAATCACTTACCAATCGCCATTTTTCCCACACCTTCCTGCACCGCTGTGCATGGAAGGGTTTTGGTTTTTCCTATTATGAGCAAGGAAATCATACCGTTATTCCATGTACCACCCACAAACATAATGACCGCAGTGGTATCGGCTTCCTCAAACCTCCTACCAAACAGGCTCGCATTGAACTCATTGAAGACCCTAACCCTTTTCCACCTTCATCACCATCATCACCGATGGAGTCGATGGATCCTGAATCTATCCCTCCTAACTATTTTTTTTCATAAACACCATTTCCTTGGGGCCGTTGATTTATCAACATGAAGGCAAGGCCCCTTCCACTCTCCCATTACTGTATCCTGAGATGATCGATGATGACACACCTACCATTAACGTCATTCAATGTTAGGATGATGAATCCATACTCACCTACCTTGGTGCAGAAGACTCATATATTCATCTGTCGTTACGCTATGAGACACAAACCATGTTGAATGAATCGACTATAAAAATCAACATTCATACTCAGGATGACCTGCACATCCTAAAGATTGGACAATATTTAGATGCGGCTGAGCAGGAAGCCATCACTTATTTTCTCTGAGATCATAACCACCCTTTTGCTTGGTCTTACACAGACATGCCCGGTATTGACCCCACCATAGTGGTCCACAATATTGTAACCGTTCCCAATGCCAAACCTATCAAAAAAGAGCTGAGGAAAATGCACCCTCGCATTGCTCTTCTCATCAAAGAAGAACTTCAGTGCCTTCTTTCCATTTCCTTCATCTTACCCATTGATTATCCTTATTGGATTTCTAACATTGTCCCTGTTACTAAAGCAACAGGGGGACTCCACATTTGCATGGACTTTTGTGACCTCAACCTAGCCTGCCCGAAATATTATTTACCCTTCCTCGGTATTGATCAACTGGTTGACCTCACTACTAGTCACGAGATGCTCCCACTCATGGATGGATTCTCAGGCTATAACAAAATTTTGCTTGCCCCAGAAGATCAGCACAAGACCGCATTCATTTCCCCTTGGGGAAACTTTTGCTATAGAGTCATGCCTTTTGGCCTTAAATACGCGGGTGCTACATATCAGCATGTTATGACTTAAATTTTCCATGATATCATGCATCACATAATGGAAGATTACGTGGATGATCTCTTGGCCATATCTAAACGTTGTGCCGAGCACCTCACCATCCTCGAAACCATTTTTGACTGCCTCATTAAATATTGCATTCGCCTTCAACCTCAAATGTTTGTCTTCGCAGTTCTCTCTGGAAAAATCCTGGGATTTATTGTTTCCCTCCATGATATAGAAGTCTACCCTACTAAAGTCAAGGCCATTCTAGAAATTCCTCCGCCCACTAACCTCAAACAACTCCATAGCTTGCAAGGTAAATTGTAGTCCATTCGCCATTTCATTTCACAATTATCTGATCAGTGTCAACCATTTCATCATCTGCTTAGGAAGGATGTCTCCTTTAAATGGGATGATGACTATCACAAATCTTTTGAGGCCATAAAACAATACCTTCTCCAACCACCCGTACTCATTCCACCTAAAGAAGATCAACCTTTTTACCTATACATATCAGCTACCAATCATTCCTTGGGAGCCATGCTCACTCATCATGATGAACAACAAAGGGAGCAGGTGGTATATTACATAAGCCATACACTTTTGTACTATGAAACCTGATACAACCATCCAGAAAAGCTTTTGTTAGCCTTAGTTTTTGTTGCCACCAAACTCTGCCATTACTTACTTAACCACAAAACCTATGTCGTGACCAACACCAATCCTTTACACTTCATATACACTAAACCTTATCAAAATCAGTATACCGCACGATGGCTTATGATTTTAGCTGATCTTGACCTTGAATTCATTCACCAAAAGTCCATTAAGGGCTAGGAAATTGCTGATAACCTAGCTGACGTACCTATTTCTAGGGACCAACCCTCTAATTTTGACTTTCTTGATGAGTCAATTGCTTCTGTTTCCCTGGACAAAACCCCTTACCAAATGACACTGTTTTTCGACGGTTCCAAGTGTCAGTGTGGGGATGGGGCTGGTGTTATCCTCATTCCTCTAGATGGAGAACCCATGCCTTTGTCTTTAAAACTAGACTTTGAATGCACCAAAAATATTGCTAAATACGAAGCACTCATACTAGGTATCCAGGCGGCATATTCCCTAGATGTCAAATCAATCCACATCTTTGGTGATTCACAATTGGTTGTAAACCAAGACAATGGTATGTACCAATATTGTAATGAGATACTTAAAAAGTATAAATATCATGTAGACATACTTTTGACCACCTTTGATCATTACACCTTTCAAACCATCCCACGTTCAACTAACAAATTTACAGATACCATGGCCTGCTTTAGCTTCCCAAATACCTACTTCCCCTACCGATTCCAAAATATTTGTCACCGTAAAATACCTACATTAACCTTCTTATTTACCTCATGATGTTTACTCAATCGGTAATGACACCCCTAACCCGAGTGACCTTTGGTATAAATAATACTCCGACTACCTTTCCCTCTCCATCTTAGCTCCTGATCTCATCTGTAACAGACAATGTGCCTTCCTTAAAAGGGGTAGTCCCATTTCATCTATCCTAGGGGGACTCCTCTATAAGCATGGCTTTGATGGTATTCTCTTACGATGCCTCACAAGTTCTGAAATTCCCTATACCATTAAGGAAGTTCATGATGGCATATGTGGAGGTCACTTTAGTGGCCTTGCTGTTGCTAAGCATATTATTCACGTAGGCTATTACTGGCCGGACCCTTAACCATGATTGTTGCAACTATGTCAAACGTTGTGTGAAATGTCAACAACATTCCAATCTTCATCATACACCCAGTAATGCCTTACAGATCACTAGTGACCTTTAGCCCTTCTCTCAATGGGGTTTGGATATTGTTGGAGAAATCAATCCTCACTCTTCCCAATGCCATCAATGGATCATAATTACTACTGAATACTACACAAAATGGGTGGAAGCCATACCACTCATCTCCACAAAAGTTGAGAAAATATGCGAGTTCATTAACCATCTCATCATTTTTTTGCTTTGGTGTTCCTCATCACCTCATCACTGACAAGGGAAAACAATAGAAAAACAAAACATTACAAAAAATTTGCGACACCTTCGGCATTCAACTTAGTTTCTCATCACCTTATTACCCACAAACCAACGGCCAAGCCAAATCTACTAACAAAACCCTCAACAAAATTATCATGAAAGTGGTTGACGATACTGGGAAGGATTGGAATATGTACATTCCTTTTGCCCTGATGGGCATACCGCATAAGTATTCACACTGTCCACTGTGGGCCACACCCTTTTCGCTTGTCTATAGTACGGAGGCTGTTCTACCTCTCGAACTCCAGATCCCATCACTCCGCATTTCTCTCCATGACATGCTTACTGATGATGAATTTTGTCAGGACTGATTAGCACAACTAGAGTTATTAGACGAACATCATCTTAACACTCTGGATCACCTTCAAGTTTACCAAAAAACATATCAAACATGGCTTATGAAAAACGTGTTCATGAATGAACCTTCCAAGTCAGGTGACCTTGTCTTGAAAGAAAATTAACACGTAACCAAAGCAGAAAAAATTAAACCAGGGAAAACTCACTCCTAATTGGCTTGGGCCATAAATCATAACTCATACCTATGGATCAGGTGCCTATCGTTTGTACTCACTTGAGGGTAAACCCGAAACCTAAGCCCCTTAACGCATTGCAGTCTTTGACCATTCTATTATGTGACTCATTGTCCTATCTCACCCTTTGTCTCTTTACAGTCTCATCCATTGAGTGCTATCCACTCCATACCACGTACCCTAATGATTGAACAAGAATCATGTGAGTAACCTGTCATTTGTTATCTTCTCTCAAATATTTTTACCACAGCACTGCACATAGCATGATTCTCATGGATACTTTTCTTCTATCTTTAGATTGAGATCCCTTGGTCATTCCACCCTGCCTTTTTAACAAGAGTCCTATCCTTCACCTTGGTCTTGTCCATGATTTCAAAGACCTCTAATGGGACCAAACTCCTTGAGTCAAACTTCTAATAAAAAAAGATGACTCCCTTAAAAGGACATCTTCCTCTCGACCAAATTACTACTATAAATAGAATTCTCCCTTGAAGGACAGTTATGTGAAGTTTTAAAAAAAAGAGAGACAAACCAAAGCTTCCCACATCGATTAGCTTCACGAAGACCTCAAGGAGTACCATATTATTTATCCCATATAGACTTCCCGCATCGATTAGTCTATCAAAACAAAAACACTTTTTTAGTCATGGACTTGCCCAAAAGACCTGTCACTCCAAACATATACAATTAACTACCTTTCACCCACCTTACCATTTCCACTCTCATTTCCTAAATCACCTCAAGGGACATCTTGGACTTTCGACATTTGGTGATCCTGTGACTACTTTCACCATAGAATAGTTAATCGTGCAATGCCTTTTGGGTCTTGTGTTCATCACCCCTCCAGGGTATGATCTACTCGGTCTGATCCTACCCAATCAGGTGGATTTATCACCCCCCTGTTATCTTTTAACCATATTTGTTGACATTTTGATTACCTTATACGAGGACTTGGTCCTCAACACTTACCTTTGGGGGTAACCCTCCCCTTTCGCCTATAATCGCCCTTCACCTGCATCATTTTACCTATAATCTACCCACACCTATTAAACCTAAACCCATAACATGCCCAAAGAACCAACCAACTCATTCTCATATTCTTCCATAGCTCATGGGGAGAACTACATCAGCCTGAGGCCCCATTTTTCGCTGGGACTATGTAGGCAGCACTCCTGAGGGCATGGGGCCCTTGGAGGTTAGCTCGGCCATTCTCTACCCTAAACAATTCATCAACCATGCCTAACTCACCATTTACCCCACATTTCACATAGTTCCCCCTTTTCTCATCAAAATTGGAAATTAAGCGACATACATAACAAGTTGCTTTCCATTTTATACATTTATTACACCTACCATCTCTCTATCATCACTATGCATATGTTATAGTACATTTCACATATGACCCATAGTATCATTCATTGCCAACATAATGAATCATAACTAAACCTACTTTCAACTCAACCATGCCTATAACCTGACTCCATCATGCCTAACTCACCTAATTTCCATCCATATCAAAGTAACAAATCCATATCTCATCTAACACAAGCCATAAACCCATATCTCATAAACATATTAACACATCACAAAATATCATGAATCCCATCATATAAATCAATAAATGTGTATCTCAAAGATACATTCCTATCTCATCATGGCCATCATCTCAAAAATGTTCAGCACGCAGGCCGATATACAATACAAAATGTCATCGGTACGTAGGCCGATCTCATATATACAAAACAAATGAATGAATCAATACAAAAACATCTTCAGCACATAGGCCAGTATATGCTCACAGTATACAACAAAATCACTCGTACATCCTTACTGTCTTTGGCACATAGGCCGATATGTGATAAAAAAATACAACTATCTTCGACACGCAGGCCAACATATATATATATATAATCACTAATATAAATAAAAAATTGGGTGGCCACATATCAGACATCTCACCAGATGTCCTCCATCTATGTGTCCCCTGCACCCTCGGCCTCCTGTGCCCCTGCTGGCACATCACCTCACTTTGGACACATGGCGCTGGTGGCTTTTCCCTGAATGGGCCTTAGAGCTCACTGCCCTCTTGTGCTCTCCACACTATGTGCGCAGGATCTCGTCCTCTCACTAGATGCCTGCTATGCCCTGTACTCTCCATAAGAGAGGAAGTCTATCCTGACTGCCATGAGTTGGTATTGATAGTATCATGCCTCACCTAGGGCATCTCTGTAGCCTAGAAATAGGCACGGTCTATGGTGGTCCCATAGGTCTCAGCCCCCTATACCTTCCCTGCGCTAGCCTGTGAATTGGGACCACCTCCTTGTATTTGTGATGGTGCCCCCTGTCCCTATGCCTATATCTGGGCTTGTAAGGCCCAAATCTATGTTTTGGTTGTGGCCAATTGGCCCATGTAAACCTACCACCTGAGCTTGCAGGGTTGCCACCTGAACATATCCATCTCCTGCCATCTCCTCCATTCGCCATCTAGGACCTGCATACTGGCCACCTGCACTCATAGCTCTGCCACCTCTTCCTCTGACCCCTCCAGCTATGTCTACAATATACCTATCTACGTGATCTACATCGCTACCTACCCCTGTAGGGCATCTCTCTGTACTATCACGGTAGCTAAGTATAGCCTCCCCGATCTAGGTGGTATGGTTCCGAACTGAGCCACCCACCACTGCCTATACCTATTTGTGCATCCACTGTCATCAATCAATCGATCCACTGACTGCTCCTCCTCTCTTGTAGGCACTATAGGTTGTGGTAGAGGGAGAGACCTCTCCATGTCATCTTTCCGATACTGTGGGAAGGGTAGAGAAATATCCTGTATAATCTTGAACTGTCGTCGGACCCTGTCATCTAGGATCATCCCATCCTCCCCGGCGCGGTGACTCTATATCCACCTCTCTAGCTGGAGCTCAGCTAGCTCCTCATACATGTGCCTATATGAGGGGAATCCCACATATGGCCTCAAGATAATGTCCACTCCGGACAACCCCTCCAACAACTACCAAAAATGGGCCACATCATATGTTGGCCTATCCGACCTTCGCTCTCCTGCAACTGGCACCCATCTCCTGTATCCTAACCACACACATATCAGTGGGGATGCATCTACTTGGGGCATCCCTATAGGTCTAACATAGAATATGTGCTTAGAGGACTAGAAGTGTAGTATAAATGTACAACACAGGCTAAAACTACGTAACTACCCATACACCCACAACTCTCTATATAGCTACACCAAGAATGCTAGTGCCCAGGTGAACCGTGTCTCATGCACCATAATATCATGGAGCACTCCCATCAGTGATCAGGGAAATCATCCACCCTCTACATCAGGAAGTGCATAGCAACACACTTCCTTCATCAATAAAACTACTATCCTCGTCTCATCTAGACGGGCTAGGTACATCTTGCCATAGCTCAAACTTGCGCTATGGAAGATCAACTCCACCGCCCCCTTGCCAAATACTATCCCGATCAGCTCCTCTGAGGACTTGAAGGAGATAGGGTACACCAGGGCCCCCAATATGGGTAACCTCAAAATCTAGAACACATTCTCCAGGGTGATAGTCATTTCACCCATCCGAAGGTGGAACGTGTTGGTCACAGAGTCTCATTTATCGATGAGCGCGACCATCAAACTAGGTTACCGAACAACATGTCAGTAACACTAAATACCACTCAAGCCCACTACCTCCATGTGCTGCAGCTCCAAAGGGCTCGCTAGGCCATGTATGTCGGTAGCGTCGAATACCACTCAAGCCCACTGCCTCCACGTGCTACAGCTCCAAAGAACTCGCTAGGCCGCACAATGTCACCAGCAGCGGCAGAACCTTATCCTGCATATGTAACTACAATCGAACGTGCATCCAATCCAAACACAAAATTAATCTACCTTTAGCATGACCATTTTCATCACTTATCATTACCCACCACAATATTTTTACCCTACCCATCTCAACCACCTCACCTGCATCATTTTTTGGGACCTTTGAGCCTAAAATCCCAACTGGTGCCGGTTCATCCTAATTGACTCTAGTCACCCTTAAACTGACATCAGTCAACTATTTGGTGGACTGATACCGGTTTAACTTGACTGACCATGGTTACCATGTAACCGGCATTGGTCACCTGTTAGGCGACCGATCCCGGTTCTACTCGACTGACATAGGCCAAACTTGACAGATGCTGATCACTGTCACGAAAAAATCTGTGACTTCCCAAACCCCCTTTTTTTTCTAAAACCCTCCCACTTGTCCCTTTTACCACCTACAATGACCTACACTACCCTAAAACCCATACCTAACCCACCTATTCAATTTCCTAACCCCCCTCTTTTTTTTCCTGTTATTTCCGTCCATACCTAATTTCACTTTTCCCATCCACAAAATACAAAAAACCACCCAAATCTAAAAACAAACAACTCTTACACTCTTTACTCTATCTAATTAACACTATAGAGTTAGGTGATTACCTCGTTGTACTGCCACCGTCTTGGTGGCAACTCTAGCCACTGTGTCGGTGGTCTGCCCGATCCCTCTCTAGCCTCTGCCATCCCCAACTATCTACCCATAACCTCCAACCAATCAACTCTCTCACCCTGATCTCGTGGACCCGCTACTCATTAACCCAAACACCGTCAAATCCCATTGCCAGCTCACTGTCATGTTTCCTCTGGACACTTTTCTCACTTTTATCTCTTTTTTGTCATTTCTTCACTTCACAAATAACAAATGAATAACACAAAACATGGATTTTTTATTTTTATACCAAACCTGACCTAACTGATGTTGGTTCCCCTAGACCGGCATTAGTCTCATGCCCTACCTAATCGTCGCCAGTTTTACTATACCGATGCCAGTTATCCATGATCACCATTGGTCACCCTTACCTACACATTGCCGCTACTTTGCCATTTTTCCTGCCCCTTTACCTTTCTCTTTACCCCATACCTTTACCCAACCCATTACCTTCCCTTTCCCGACCTCATCATTTACTACCTCCATTTGTCCTCCTTTGGGGACTCATTATTTTACCCCTACCTCAGCCTTACCTGTGCCGTGACCTAGATATTTTGAGCTAGACCATCACTAGTGACCTTTAACCTCATGCGTTTTCTATACCTTGCGGCACTGTTACCTATGTTGATTGACCCAATGACCTTACCTAGCCTATTGTCATGATTGTTTATCCTGACCCTACCTTTGGTGTACTAGAACATACCTAAACGTTCCTGCACCTAACCTACTTTGTGCTTCCTGACCTTATCCTATACCTTGGATACCAGATTCACTTTAAATCTGTTTGGATAAACCTATCAACCTTAGATGATGTAGAGTTTGCCTACTCTTCAACCTGGTAGCGTGCTACAGTTTATACATGTGCGTATGTTTCACTATTTCTTCCTTTAACCCTGACCCATTACCTAGATTGCCCAAGTAGACCTTTCATAGTTTTTAATATAGATATTTTCCTAGAATGTGAGAGGCATCAACTCCTTCGATAAATAATGCTTGCTTAAGCATTATTGTAGACACTAAAATTAGGTCACACTCCCCTTTTGTCCCTCGACTTATAAGCACCCTTTATTACATTTACCTAGCCATGACCCCCTTCACCCCACTAATATTAATTTAATTAATTTAATTCTTTATCCTCACTATATTTATTATTTAAATATCTTATTTAAATAATAGCTACACATATAGTTCACTTAGACACCTCACCAAGCTAACTCAACCTAAGACCTATTCTTAGCAAGTTCCCATAACTAACTAAGACATACCCAAACCTTAAAAAATCAATGCCTACATTCTCTCTAACCAAATTCCCACATGATCACAAGAGGCTTCGAGTCTAATCCATGGGATGATGACATGAGATCCAAGGAAATTAGGAGGATCTCCCTAGTTTAGTAAACCTAGGAAATCCTGCCTTGACCGACGTCGGTTACCCCTAACCATCACCGATTAAGACGGACCACCGTCGGTCACCCCTTTTAACCCAAAACAACCTTATTCTCAAGGTTGGAACTTGGAAGTTGGAACTTTGAAGCAATAAATTTGATGAGCAAGAACACATCTAAGAGAGATAACACATCTTCAGAGAGCTAATTCCAACGAAAAACTCATATCCAAGGAAGTAGATTGATCATCTTCTCCTGCACATCCATCCCAGCCACGATCTAATCTATCTAAGCAAAGAGGAGTGTACATGAAGCCCATGCAGAATATTTTCTTTAATTGGTGATCACTTACAGCCTTCAAACCCATCATCAAAACCTCCATACTTCACACATAGATCTTCAAGAACGAAATCCAAGTAAGTATAACGTCATACTTCTCTGGTTTATTTCATTTCATCATTATTTTATCACCCATTGTTTATCTTACTCCCTATTGACCTTATCCAACATTTTCACCTCCATAGACCCATTAAAACCTCGCAAAAGCCTACTCTGGTCACCCAATATGTCATCTCGACCAACCAAAATCCTTTGTGCAATCACAAAGGAGACCAAAACCCTATTCTATCACATTTCCAGATCTCACAGTAACCGGCACTGGGGTCTTCTCGGGTTTGATAGGAGCTTCAAGGGGTCTTGGTATTGTTTGGAAGGAAGGTGTAGTCAAGGTGGAGATACAAGCCAATTCCCAAAATTGGCAACTAGTAAGTGTTTGTCTTTGCCACTCCTAGTTTAGTTTCTTTTTATTTAATATTTATGCCCCTAATAGTATCTTAGGGAAAAATAGTTTGTGGTCGGACCTGATTTTCTTTATCTCTTCTCTGGGGGATAGTCTTCTTATTTTGGGTGGCCATTTTAATGCCATCTCCAGTGGTAAAGATAAGAAGGGTGGTATTGTAAGAAACCTCAAGTCACAATTGGATTTTTGTTCCTTTATTAGGGATAGTGCTTTGTCTGATCTAGATCCCAAATAGGGTTGGTTCACTTGGAGTAATAGGAGAAAGGGTTTTAGTAATATTGATGAAAGGCTAGATAGATTTCTGGTGTTCCCTAATTGGTCTGTGAAAGACATAGTTTTGGAAAGCTTCGATCTGCCTTGGTCTGGATTGGATCATTTTCCTATTTCCCTAGTTATCAATTGTGATGTTTCCCCTCACAAATATCCCTTTAAATTTGAGTTAATGTGGCTGAGAGATGCTTCCTCGGAAGGATGGATCACTTTCTGGTGGAAATATTATCAAGTGGTGGGTTCTAAGATGTATGTGTTGGCTCAAAAATAAAAGAGGCTGAAAAAAGATCGACTGGAATGGAATGGCATGAATCAGGAGGACTTTTCTCTGGAGAAGTCTCTTTTAAAGGATTTAGGGGAGATGATTCTCAGGGAGGAGATTTAGTTTAAGCATAAATCTAGGGAGATTTGGCTTAAGGATGGGGACAGGAATATGCAAATTTTTCATGATTCTGTTAAATCAAGAAGGAATTCGAGCTTTATTTTGGAGTTAAAGAACGGCGAGGGAGTTCTGTTGACTGATCAAAAGGATATTATCAATGAGGGTATTAATTACTTCTCCTCCCTGCTTGCTGGTGATGTGGTCTCCTTTGATGGGTCCCATACTTCCCTTTTGGATTGTATCCCTTCCCTTGTTTCAGATTCCCAGAATGCTACTTTGTTTAATCCTTTTTCCTTCTCTGAAATTGAAAAATTTGTCTTCTACATGGAAAAGAATAAAGCTCCAATACCGGATGGCTTCCTTGCGGACTTTTTCTAGAAATTTTGGGGGATTGTGGGCTATGATGTGTGAAAAGTTTTAGAATATTTGAGGAGGTTTCGTTTAGTGCTTAAGATGTTAAATAATAATTTTATCCACCTCTTTCTAAAATCGTCTCAGCCTGCCTCCTTTGTGGATTTTAGGCCGGTCTCTCTTTGTAACACCTCCTATAAAATTACTTCTAAAGCCATTGCCCTTCCCTTGAAATATGTTCTAGACTGTTTAATATCCCAAGAAAAAACTGGGTAGATATATTATGGAGGGTGTGATTTTGTCTCTTAAGATAACTCACTCCATTTCCTCTTCAAGTTCTTCTGGTATGCTTTTAAAGCTTGATATTAAAAAAGCCTGTGATAAGATCAATTGGAGGTTTCTCATTAGAGTCATTAGAAATTTTGGTTTCACTAAAAGGTGGTGTGACTTGATTTTTAACTGCATTTCTGTCCCCTCCTTCTTGGTTTTAATTAATGGGAATGCAAAAGGTTTCTTTTTTATTAAAAAAGGCATTAGGCAGGGGGATCCGATGTCCTGTTTTCTCTATATTTTGGTTACAGAATATTTAGGGAGGGATTTGAACAGGAAAGTGGTGGAAGGTAGGCTCAGTGGCTTGAGAATTGCGGATGGTGTCCCTCCTCTTTCCCATAAGCAATTTGGGGATGATACCTTTTTGTTTGGAAAGGCATGCATTCGGGAGGCTAAAGAGTTAAAGGGGACTTTGGATGAATACTCGTTAGCTGCTAGGAAAGAAGTGAGTCTCCTCAAGTCCTGTATTTTTTCTTCAACATCTCCCCTAAGATTGAAGCTCACATACTGAATATTTTTAAATTTAGAAAGGGTTTCCTTCCAGTCAATTATCTAGGTATTCCCTTATTTAAAGGTTCGGGTAAGGTTTCATTGTGGAAGGATTTGTCATCCTCGATGGATGCTAAATTAAACTCTTGGAAAGAAAAATGGCTTTCCTTAGCTGGGAGATTGCATCTTATCAAATCGGTTATCAATGCCTTCCCCACGTATTTGTTATCCATTGTCAAATTCCCCAAAAGTGTGTTGGAAAAGTTGAAAGTGATGATGAGGAAGTTCTTGTGGCGAGGTTTATCGGGAGAAAGGAAAATCCCTCTAATCAGCTGGGATGTCTTAGCTAAACCAAAGGCTCCAGGTGGGGTGGGGATTCTTAATATGGGCCTCCAAAATTTGGCTTTAGGTGCTAGGATGGTGTGGAATTTAATTACAAATCCTAACAGCTTCCTCAGTCAAGTTTTTGAAAGGAAATATTTGGGAGCTCCTCTTCCAGAATCTATTCTATGGATTGCAAACCCACCCAGGGGTTCTCACATTGGGAATTTCATGCTAGATTCTAGGTCTTTGTTTCTATATAATGTGTACTGGAAAGTGGGGAATGGTGAAAAATACCTATTTTGGGACGATCCCTAGAATGGGTTTCCTACTTTGGGGGACTTTCCAGAATTTGTGACAATTAAAGAAAGGCTACTCAAAGAGAAGGGTCCTTATGTCTTGAATTATGGGTAGTTGGATGAACCTCCTCCCTTTGTTTTTGTATGGAAGGAAATTGATTATTTAGGGCTCTCAGAGGCAGTAATGAAGAATTTTAATTCTACTTTGTAGGATAGGAAAGTGTTGATCACTAACAAGCAAGATGAAATTGTTTGGACCCCTGCTTCCATGGGGTCGAAGAATATATTTTGGAGAGAAATCTTAGAACCTGCCTGTCCCCCAAAGGCTAGTATTTTCACCTAGATGGCTTTCCAAGGTAAATTTATTACTCAGGAAAGAAGGAAAAAGATTGGGTTTCAGGGCCCCTCTAGGTGTGTTTTATGCGAAAAATCAGAAGAAGATAGAGATCATTTGTTATTACACTACCCCTTTGCTGAGAAGTGTTGGAATTGGTTGTGTGCTAAGCTTAATTTTCCATGGGTGTAACCTTCATCCCTCCTGATAGCTATTCTGACATGGCTGGGTTTCTCTCCCTTGGGGGCTTTGTCTACTATTTGGATTAGCATCCTGGTACTTCTTTTTTATATTTTATGGTGGGAAAGGAATAAATGACTCTTTAGGAAAGAGTCTAGTTTTGTGGAAATTGTCCTTCGCAAGTTCGAATGAGCCATTTCGGAAGTGGTGTCTTCTAATTGGCATAGATCTTGCCCTTTTACTTCTAATGAAAAGTTTCTTAAAAGAAATTTTCCTCTGATTATCAAACCTAGGGATGGTGCAATGAAATATTATGTGCTTTCCTCCTTGGGTAGAAATTTTTTTTTTTGGTCCCCCCCTTCCCCTAGGTTTTTAAAACTTAATTTTGATGGAGCTGCCCGGGGGAATCCAGGAGCTTCTGGTGTGGGGTGATTAATCTGTAATTGCACAAGTAAGCTAGTGAGTTCTGCTTCCTACAAGATTAAAGAGGGTACTTGTAATTCACGTAAACTGCAAGCACTTAGTAAGGGTTTGTCCCTTGTGGCCTCACTTAGAATCAAGAATCTAGAAGTTGAGGGGGATTCCTTGGTAATAATTAATGCCATTATTAAGAAAAAATCCCTTTTATGGAAGTTAGACTTAAGGGTTCAAAAAGTTTAATGGAAACTCTTCTTTTTTAATAACTGGAGCATCAAGCACATGTATAGGGAGGGAAATCAATGTGTCGACTGGCTTATAAATAAAGGTGTTGAGAAAATAATAGGGGAGAAGGTGAATATTAATGGCTCTACTTAGGAGGGATTTGTTATGATGATTTTGAGGGAGGAGCCTAATCATGGATTAGATGGTAGTTCTCTCCTGTGTGTGAAGGTTGGGATGGCTACTTAAGGTGTTGTGGAGGTTTTTTTTTTCAGTTTTTGCTTATATATGTTATGGATCCTCCTCGAGCTCCATGGTTGGCTTTGTCTTGTGAGATGAGGGAAATGGCCTTTCATAATAAGGTCTCCGATTATAGGCTAAAGAAATTATTTAGAATTTCTTGCTCTGAGGATTTAGTGGTAGTGAAAATAGTGTTGGGGTTGGGTTTTCTGCAAGCGGAAGGATGGCTGCATATTAACAACGAAATTACTTCTATTTTTGTTGAAAATCTACTGGTTCTGCATCTCTCGAAGGTGGAGGTGGTTAATTTGGTGGCTTACTGGTTGGTGCCGTATTTCTACATTAACCTTTCCTCGGAGGTGGCTAATTTTAGTCTAGTTTCTTAGTTGGTGTCTAGAGGGGTTCTTGATTTTCAGGGTGGTAATGATGCGGATCTAGAAAACTTGAAGATGTGCTTCTAGATTCTATTGGATTTCGTCGAGTCCATGGTGATCTTCCCATGGGATAAGAAGGCTAAACATGCTCGCATAATGTTTCCAGATGTTTGAGCTCTTGGTCTGCCTCTGGAGCCTGTGCCATGTTGGTGGGTGGAGCTCTGAGATTCTGTGGTTGGTGCCTTTGAGTACCTATGGTAGGGCTGGCTTAAAGGCTCAGCCCCTATTGTGGATTTTGATTTAGAGCTCAGGATGGATTAGGAGTGGGTGGATGGGGGTATCATCTTCGTAGAGGATGATAGTTAATATAGTTATCCTTTGTTCATGTCCTAGTATTAGTATATAGAATAATGATTGGTTTTCTCTTTTACCAGCAGGACCTGGTTCTGGTTGGTTTTTTGATACATCTGAGGTTCTGGTTGGTAGATATATTATGGAGGGTGTGATTTTGTCTCTTGAGATAACTCACTCCCTTTCCTCTTCGAGTTCTTCTGGTATGCTTTTAAAGCTTGATATTAGCAAAGCCTGTGATAAGATCAATTGGAGGTTTCTCATTAGAGTCCTTAGAAATTTTGGTTTCACTAAAAGGTGGTGTGACTGGATTTTCAGCTGCATTTCTGTCCCCTCCTTCTTGGTTTTAATTAATGGGAATGCAAAAGGTTTCTTTTTCATTAACAAAGGCATTAGGCAGGGGAATCCGATGTCCTCTTTTCTCTATATTTTGGTTACTGAATCTTTAGGTAGGGATTTAAAGAGGAAAGTGGTGGAAGGTAGGCTCAGAGGCTTGAGAATTTTGGATGGTGTCCCTCCTCTTTCCCATAAGCAATTTGTGGATGATACCTTTTTTTTTGGAAAGGCATGCATTCGGGAGGCTAAAGAGTTAAAGGGGACTTTAGATGAATACTCGTTAGCTGCTAGGAAAGAAGTGAGTCTCCTTAAGTCCTCTATTTTTTCTTCAACGTCTCCCCTAAGCTTGAAGCTCGCATACTGAATATTTTTAAATTTAGAAAGGGTTTCCTTCTAGTCAATTATCTAGGTATTCCCTTATTTAAAGGTTCGGGTAAGGTTTCATTGTGGAAGGATTTGTCATCCTCGATGGATGCTAAATTAAACTCTTGGAAAGAAAAATGGCTTTCCTTAGCTGGGAGATTGCATCTTATCAAATCGGTTCTCAATGCCTTCCCTACGTATTTGTTATCCATTTTCAAATTCCCCAAAAGTGTGTTGGAAAAGTTGAAAGTGATGATGAGGAAGTTCTTGTGGCGAGGTTTATCGGGAGAAAGGAAAATCCCTCTAATTAGCTGGGATGTCTTAGCTAAACCAAAGGCTCCAGGTGGGGTGGGGATTCTTAATATGGGCCTCCAAAATTTGGCTTTAGGTGCTAAGATGGTGTGGAATTTAATTACAAATCCTAACAGCTTCCTCAGTCAAGTTTTTGAAAGGAAATATTTGGGAGCTCCTCTTCCAGAATCTATTATGCGCGTTACAAACCCACCCAGGGGTTCTCACATTTGGAATTTCATGTTGGATTCTAGGTCTTTGTTTGTATATAATGTGTACTGGAAAGTGGGGAATGGTGAAAAAGACCTATTTTGGGACGATCCCTGGAATGGGTTTCCTTCTTTGGGGGACTTTCTAGAATTTGTGACAATTAAAGAAAGGCTACTCAAAGAGAGGGGTCCTTATGTCTTGAATTATGGGCAGTTGCATGAACCTCCTCCCTCTGTTTTTGTATGGAAGGAAATTGATTATTTATGGCTCTCGGAGGTGGTAATGAAGAATTTTAATTCTACTTTGTAGGATAGGAAAGTGTTGATCACTAACAAGCAAGACGAAATTGTTTGGACCCCTGCTTCCGTGGGGTTGTATTCCTCACATCAGGGTTATCTTTTGCTTGATGAGGATATTGAGTCGGAGGATATATTTTGGAGATAATTATTAGAACCTCCCTGCCCCCCAAAGGCTGGTATTTTCACCTAGATGGCTTTCCAAGGTAAATTTATTACTCAGGAAAGAAGGAAAAAGATTGGGTTTCAGGGCCCCTCTAGGTGTGTTTTATGCAAAAAATCAGAAGAAGATAGAGATCATTTGTTATTACACTTCCCGTTTTCTAAGAAGTGTTGGAATTGGTTGTGTGCTAAGCTTAATTTTCCATGGGTGTAACCTTCACCCCTCCTGATAGCTATTCTGGCATGGCCGGTTTTCTCTCCCTCGGGGGCTTTGTCTGCTATTTGTATTAGCATCCTGGTACTTCTTCTTTATATTTTATGGTGGGAAAGGAATAAATGAATCTTTAGGAAAGAGTCTAGTTCTGTGGAAATGGTCCTTCACAAGTTGGAATAAGCCATTTCGGAAGTGGTGTCTTCTAATTGGCATAGATCTTGCCCTTTTACGTCTAATGAAAAGTTTCTTAAAAGAAATTTTCCTTTGATTATCAAACCTAGGGATGGTGCTATGAAATATTCTGTGCTTTCCTCCTTAGCTAGAAAAAAAGTTTTTTGGTCCCCCCCTTTCCCTAGGTTTTTAAAACTTAATTTTGATGGAGCTGCCCGGGGGAATCCAGGAGCTTCTGGTGTGGGGTGCTTAATCTGTAATTCCACGGGTAAGCTGGTGAGTGTTGCTTCCTACAAGATGAAAGAGCGCACTTGTAATTCACGTAAACTGCAAGCACTTAGTAAGGGTTTGTTCCTTGCTGCCTCGCTTAAAATAAAGAATCTGGAAGTTGAGGGGGATTCCTTGGTAATCATTAATGCCATTATTAAGAAAAAATCCCTTTCATGGAAGTTAGACTTAGGGGTTCAAAAAGTTTTATAGAAACTCTTCTTTTTTAATAACTGGAGCTTCAAGCACGTGTATAGGGAGTTAAATCAATGTGCCGACTGGCTTGCAAATAAAGGTGTTGAGAAAATAATAGGGGAGAAGGAGAATATTAATGGCTATAATTAGGAGGGATTTGTTATGATGATTTTGAGGGAGGAGCCTAATCATGGATTAGATGGTAGTTCTCTCTTGCGTGTGAAGGCTGGGATGGCTACTTAAGGTGTTGTGGAGGTTTTTTTCTTTAGTTTTTACTTATATATGTTATGGATCCTCCTCGAGCTCCACGGTTGGCTTTGTCTTGTGAGATGAGGGAAATGGCCTTTCATAATAAGGTCTCCGATTGTAGGCTGAAGAAGTTATTTAGAATTTCTTGCTCTGAGGATTTAGTGGTAGTGAAAATAGTGTTGGGGTTGGGTTTTCTGCAAGCGGAAGGATGGCCACATATTAACAATGACATTACTTCTATTTTTGTTGAAAATCTACTAGTTCTGCATCTCTCGAAGGTGGAGGTGGTTAATTTGGTGGCTTACTGGTTGGTGCCCTATTTCTACATTAACTTTCCTCGAAGGTGGCTAATTTTAGTCTAGTTTCTTGGCTGGTGTCTGGAGAGGTTCTTGATTTTCAGGGTGGTAATGATGCGGGTCTAGAAAACTTGAAGAAGCACTTCTAGATTATATTGGATTTCGTCGAGTCCATGGTGATCTTCCCACAGGATAAGAAGGCTAAATGTGCTTGCATAATGCTTCCAGATGTTTGAGCTCTGGGTCTGCCTCTGGAACCTGTGCCATGCTGGTGGGTGGAGCTCTGAGATTCTGTGGTTGGTGCCTTCGAGTACCTATGACAGGGCTAGCTTAAAGGCTTGGCCCCTATCATGGATTTTGATTTAGAGCTCAGGATGGATCAGGGGCGGGCAGCTGGGGGTATCATCTTCGTAGAGGATGATAGTTAATATAGTTATCCTTTGTTCATGTCCTAGTATTAGTATATAGAATAATGATTGGTTTTCTCTTTTACCAGCAGGACCTGGTTCTGGTTGGTTTTTTGATACATCTGAGGTTGAGCCTCCTTTTATTTTAAATAGGGAACGGGTCCCTTCAACTCACCTTAACAATAAAAAAACTTTAATAGAGACCTAACTCCCTATGTGGCTTCTGAAATGTCAAATATATTGAAAGCTACTCCAAACTACCCCAAAAACCAGTCCTTATAGATAGGGAAGATATTGATAATTTTCAACTTAACCATGATCTTAAACCTTTATGGAAATCTATATCAACTCCCAGGCTATCATAAATGGAAATTTAGTCATTACCTTCTTTGGGAAACTTCTCCTAAAACTATAACTCTTCATAAATAAGAATATTTAAGTGGTGCTGAAATATTGTCACAAGCTCTATCTTAAGTTCCTAGAAATATTTTAGATTCCTATACACCATAAAATCATCATCCATTCATAACCAATCAAAACAGGCTCAATATACCTCTTCTACAAGTTGCTCCTAGCTAGGATTTTGATAGGGTTTCAAACCACTTTATCTTCTTAAGTATCATTCATAAAAAACATGATGATCAAACCACATTCTTTTTAAAATCTACATAACTTACCTAATAATATATTCCAAATATCTTGGGTCCCCATGTAAATAATACAATTCACAACGAGCATCAAAAGGCCAACATTTTCTCAAAAAATACAATTTCACTTACCCAGTTTTACTAAAACTTTCATATCTTCAAATTCCCATGTCAGAATGAGATGAAACGTTTCATGAATCATCATTAAAACATCATCTAACTGTCCATACTAACCATATACCTCAAAATGTTTTGGAACTTTCTATCCAATCTCATTTGCATTTTCCAAAATGCATGTTTCTCACTGCTTGCTTTCCAAGGACCCTGTAAATGCATCATACCACTAAAAATGAACCTAACTGTCACCATAAAAATTCTATATCATGTCATAAAACATTTCCCATGCTTTTATAGAATTGATCAACTCTAAAAATCATACCTCCTTTTCATTCTTTATGCTCCAGGGCTAGAAACAAGCTTGAAATGATATGACTCAACACTGAAACCACATGACCTAACCATGATGATCTCATACAGAATCATAGACAATCATGACACATCATGTAATCTATGTTTTACATCATGATAACCTTCACTCAGCTTGAGAAACCTCAAACAATTTCTTAGCCAAGTAGACCATGCACCAGGACTCCATAAAACTCACCAAACCATTCAATCCTCATACTTGAAATCTGAATAGCTCATCATGGAGACTCACATGACCACATGAAAACCTTTTCCATCAATGGGGTTGACGTAAATGAAAACATAAACACACAATGAGCAACAATATCCCTCTTTGTCAATGAATGCAACCATCTTTAGAAACATTTATGGTAACCAAAAAAACAAACACACACATGACCTTATTCCCATATTTCTGATGCCTCTCTCCCCATTTTCCATCTATGAAAAAGGATTAAATGAGGAATCTAAATGATAAATGACAACACAAGCCAAGAAACAATGACAACAATGTACAAACCAACTTACCTAACTGAGAAAGCTCCCCCTAAGACTGAAATGTCTTATTTTTGACTCCATTAGTAGCATAACCTCATCCATGGACATGTAATCAAGATGAAAATGACTCCACCTGAATGTATACACTCCATTTTTTCCTTCATACATGATCAAAACCATCTTTTAGGTCTTACCCAAGCACAAAAACACCATTTATCTTCATAGCTATAATACAACACTCTTAGAACCATTGTCTCTGAATCATTTTTTTAGTAAAAAAATGACAATCTTCTTTAAGCAACAAGCTCATTTCAAGCACATAAACAACTTCCAAAGTCTCCCCCTTGAACCATGTTCCCTATATGCTATTAAAAATGTACATTTTTATCTTCTTACATTGGTTTCAAGCTTTGAATGTTGAAACAACACTTCAATCTAGTCCTAAATCAACATATTAGTATTCTTTACCTTGTTTTGATTTGGAGATGGTCTCCTTGGTATTTTGACTAATTCATTTTTCTATTCAATTTTTTTTTTCTTACAAGCAACCCAAGTACTCTTCTCACTTAGTCAAGGTGTAATTCAAGCTCCACTTGTCTCTGTCATCTTTCTTAGACTTATACCCTTTATTTACTCTACCTTCTCTATCATACAAAGAATTTTCATAGCATTTAAGATCAATCATGACAGATTTGCAAGTCATATACCCAGTTTAGGCCACCATATGCATACACAAGCCTTTCTACAAGCTTGTAGGATATCACAAGATGTACTACTCCCATTTATACTTTTTCACACTATATCCTTATTTACATTCTCTTTTCAAATACCAAGCAAATCGGCCTATCAACCGACCTTAGTTGGGCACTCACCTGAGGTGTGCATGGGTGCCAAGCCCCTCGTTTAACTTATCTCTTAAAATCCCAAGCGCTCCAGCCTATCAGCCAACCTTAGCTGGGTTCTCACCAAAGGTCCTCGCAAGCAACGATCCCTTTATTTATGTGAGCTTTGTAAGAATACTTCACCATTAATCGAGGAATGTTTATAGAAAAAAACATACAAGTAAAAGTAAAGATACTATATCTAAGTATAGATGCATCATGAAAATAACATAATCATTATAACTTATCCAGAGGATCCTCATAGAGAAACACCAATATAAGATCTTCTCAGAATAAGTTTCAATCATTTTTAAAGCGCGGAGAAAAATTATACGATTCCGTTGATATCTTGTTTATAGGAAACAAATCTCATTTGCAAAAGTTATAGCCCGCTGAAATTTTCTGGCAACTGGCAAAATTTGGAGTTTTGTGCAGTTTGGACGTGTGTGGGATTGCCAAGTGTTTTAATCATATTGTGACACATGGAAAATTTGTGTGATGGACTAAAATTGGTTTCTGGAACACCGGTCTTGGACACTCAGTCGTGGAAAAATGGACCATGCTAATTACTAGATGGGGGCCCTCAGCCAGGTTCGACACACTTGATTATGGAGGGGTGTCTTGGCCTCCTTCTCATATTATCATTATACCAACTTGTGTATGTATATAACTCTGATTGCATTTTTGCTATGCATGTGGGACTAATTGATAAGTGCGTATTAAACCAAAGACCAATTCCATATTCCACACATTTTAACCATTTCCATATTCCATATTCCACGCATTATTTAACTACCTCCATATTTCATGCATTTAATTTAAACCTCCACAATCATTATTAAAAAAGGAACCTAAAACTATGTCAATGCATATCCATGTGCAACACTTATCCATCCACCAAGGCGCCCACATCCCAAGTGGCTAAGGTGGCTCAAAAGCCAATACAAAAGTGCCCCCCTTTGCATTATTAAATGCCTCCCTTCATTCACGCACCCAAAATGTGGGATAAAACTCTTGAAATCCGCATAAGGAGAAGGAAGTGAAGATATGGGGGGGATTTTAACTGTGGTCTCCATGGTAAAAGATAAGAGCTTTGACCACCGTGCCACTTCTTGGGAAATATTATATAAGGAGTGTTATTGTATTTGAAGAGATATTCGGGTCTGTGCAAAAATATTGAAATGCTCATAACTTGAGCTAGGAGTGGAATTTTGAGAAGTAAAAAGCAACACCTATTATTTTTGACAAAGGAAGACTGTGAGAAGGTCATAATTTTTTAGAATTGTCTGAAAAGAATTATTTTCAAGATTTTAATAGATCGGTCCCATTCAATCGGACCTAGAGACGTAGGCCTCAAGCGCCAAACTCCATTATCAATTCTTGTGTCAAAATGCTGGTGAATTCTCTTCATTTATTTAAATATTTGAACACTACTTGAAGTTTTAATTATTTTATTAAAAATACAAAAGGATATAATTCTCAATTTTTACATCAAAAATCAATACAAAGCAAAGAAATGTGTGTGCACAATTGCTAGTTAAATTTGATTTTCAGATCATTGGTATCAGAGCTGGTTTTGACTAATTTTTGGTTCAGATTAACTGTTTTTGGATTGCAAGTTGTGTGTTGGATGTTAACGAGGTATCGATCTAAGAAGGGTGAAGGAGAGTTAGTTGAAGGAGATCCCAAAATTGGTACCAGATAATCTCGAAGTCCTACAATGGTGGATCAACAGGAAGAAAACTTTCGTTAATCATTCCTACAGATGAAGGAAATGGTGGAATAAATGTACCAAGATAGACAAAGGGAAAAGGGAACTAGAGAATTTAAGAAAGTAGAAAGCTCTAGTTCTGATATTCCAAAAAGAGACTCTTTAAAATCTGATTTTCCTTCATTAAAGTTAGATATCAAGTTTAAATTGCCTATGTATACTAGAGAGCTAAATGCAGAGAAGTTGGATAACTGGGTCTAGCAAATAGAATTATATTGCAAGGTTCAGAGAATTATTGATGATGAAGCAAAGATTCATTTGGAAACTCTTCGGATGGGTGGCACAACACTCATTTGGTGGGAGAGTAAGCTTCAGGAAGTGGAAGAAACCAAAGGTAAAGATATCACTTCTTGGTCTGAATTTGTTTCCAATCTTAGGAAAAAAAATTATCCTCTTGGTTATAAGCAACAAGCTATGATGGATTGAAAAACATTAAGACAAACTAAGGGACAAAGTGTTCAAAAATACACACAGGAATTTAGGAAAATGGCTCTAATTCTGGGAATTTCTCTAAACACAGAAGAAACACTGCTTAAATATATTGGTGGATTGCATAGTTATCTAAGGCATATGATACTTTTTTAGGTCCTACTAATATTGATGCAGTATGTGTTCAAGAAACCCATTTGGAAGCACGAGGTAAAATGACAAAGTAGTCCTCTTTCTCTTCTTTTAATCAAAAGAACAAGCAATCTGAAGGAAAAGGTTCGAAAGAACAAGGAAAAGGAAAGGGTAAGCATAAAAAAAACTCTACTGTTAAGAAGGAAGATGAAAAACCATTTTGTAATCATTGTAAAAAAAACCATGATGAGTCTAAATGTTGGAAATTACATCCCGAAAAGAAGCCTAAATGGATGGTTAAGAAAGGAAAAGAAAAGAAAACAAACACTATAGAGCATGATCTTGGTTCTGATTCAGGCGATGAAACCAAAATCATAGCTATGAGTTTTCAAGGTAAATGAACTCTTTCGATTTCCAACAATAGAACTAAAAATGTTGCATCTTCTTCTAGTAAACAAACTATACCGTATGATAAGAAAAGGAATGAGCTTTGCCACATTAGAGTAATTTCAAAGCATACAAAAATTGATACTCTTTTTGACAGTGGATCTCAAGATAATCTAATTTCTGAGGAGGTTGTTAAGAAATTAGGACTCAAAACTAAACCACATCCTAAGCCTTATCCTTTGGGCTGGGTTTGTGATGATGCAAAACTACAGGTAACTAAAACTTGTACTTTCAGATTTTCCATTACAGACAAGACTTTATAGATGAGGTTGAATTGGATGTAGTTCCTTTGGATATTTGTGGGGTGGTTTTGGGAAGTCCTTATTTGTATGATCATAAAACAATCTTCTATAGGGAAGAAAATAAATATTTTCTTGTAAAGGATGGAATTGAGTTTATTGTTAGAGCTCATCGTGAAAAGAATAATCTATCCTTGGTAACTACAGGTCAAATGAAAAGGCTTGTAAACTCAAGAAAAAGTTTTGTGCTCATGGTAGTCAAAGCCAAAGAGAAAGAACATGAGATGGCTTTTGAGAGTTGTGATCTGAAACATAAGGATGAATTGGTAAAAATTGTTTCTCATTTTGATGATGTTTTTCAGGATCCATAAGGTCTACCTCCCAAAAGAGTGGTTCAACATGAGATACAGTTGCTTCAAGATGTACCTCTTCCCAATATCATAATGTATAGGTTGTCAGTAGTAGAGAATGAGGAAATCAAGAGACATGTAATGAAACTTTTGGCACAAGGAATAAATCATCCAAGTACATCCCCATGTGGTTCACCAATTATATTGGTTCCTAAGAAGGATGGCACTTGGTGAATGTGTGTTGATTTCCGTGCTTTAAACAAGATTACTATAAAGAATCGTTACCCTCTTCCTAGAATAGATGATTTACTGGATCAATTAAAGAATGCTAATTTATTTCACTAAGTTAGACTTAAGAAGTGGTTATCACCAAGTAAGAATTGCAGAAGGTGATGTTTGGAAAACTACTTTTAAAATGAAACAGGGATTGTTTGAATGGTTAGTGATGCCTTTTGGTTTGTGTAATGCACCAACAACATTCATGAGAGTTATGAATGAAATCTTTAGACCATTCATTGATAATTTTGTTATTGTCTACTTAGATGATATTCTTATTTTGTATAAGTCATGGGATGAACATGTTAAACACATCCAGAAAGTCTTAGATGCACTAAGGAAAGAGAAATTGTATTTGAAGATGTCAAAATGTGAATTTGGAAAAACATCTTTAATTTACTTGGGTTATATTGTAGGAAATGGAGAATTGAGAATTGATCTTACAAAAATAGAGGTTATTGTGAAATGGCCTAGACCCACTAATGTGATGGAAGTTAGGATTTTTCTAGGTGCAGTTCAGTACTGGAGAAAATGTATTGCTAACTTTTCATATATTGCATCTCCTTCGCATGCTTTGACAAGTATTAAATAGGTCTTTCAGTGGGGAGGAAAACAACAGAAAGCATTTGATACACTGAAAGAGAAGATAAGTACCGCTCCGATCTTGGCACTTCCGGATTTACAAAATTCATTTGAAATTGAGACAGATGCTAGTGACTACACAATGGGGGTAGTTTTGATGCAGAACAAATGACCAGTGTGTTTTCATTCATAAACCTTTACAAGTGCGGTAAGAAACTATCCAACTTATGATAAATAGTTGTATGCTTTGGTTCAAAGTGTTAAAAAGTGGAAGCATTATTTAATGGGAAAAGAAACAATTATACATATTGACCATTAAATGCTTCAATACTTACAAACACAAACCAAATTGCAGCAGTCTAGACATTTCAGGTGGATGGGATTTTTGCAACAATTTCATCTTGTAATCAAGTATAAAAAAGGTATTCAAAACAAGGTTGCCGATATGTTATCTAGACCACTAGTGGTAGTAGCATCTATTCTTTTGCAGCATAGTTCTTTGGCTCATGTTAGTTATAAGGTACAATATGTAAATGATGGTGATTTTAGAGAAGTGTATGAGGATCTAGTAAGTGGGAAACAAGTAGGAGAAAAATATTATCATTTGCATGAAGGATTATTATATCATTTTCGTAAACTTTGTATTCCAGAAAATGAGCGGGTGCATATGATTAGGGAAGCACATACTTCTCTTATTTCAGGGAATTTTGGTATTAGCAAGACAGTTGCACATTTACAGAAATATTGTTATTGGCCTAGAATGCATGAACATGTAAATAGGTATATTAAGGGATGTGTTCTTTGTGCCACAAATAAGCCAAGTAACAGGAAATTAGGACTTTACACTCCTCTTCCTGTTCCAACAAGGCCTTGGGAAAGTGTTTCCATCGAATTTGTAGGAGGTTTGCCCATGACACAAAAGAAACATGATTACTTATATGTGGTAGTGGACAGATTTAGCAAAATGTGTGTTGGTTCCATGTACTTGTTATCCAAAATTCACCCTCAAGGTAATTTTGATAACATGCATCAAATTATTCATTCCTGAGCAAGTAGATTGATTCAAGGCCCGAAATCATGTTTTTGAGGGCCCCTCGGCTTCTCTCTAACTCTCCCATCCAATAAGAAATCCCAACGAGTTAGAAAAAAGGCAAAAAATGCAAAAAATAAGGTTGCAGGATTGTTTTAAAGAATTTTGGGTCTGAAGGGTTCGGGTCATACCAATGCGGGTCATACCAAGGTTTGTCGTACCAAGCTTGGGGATGAAATACAAAGAAAATCGGCTAAGTCAGACATTTTTGTCTTAGGCGGTCCACGGGACAATTGGGACGTGAAAAACCGAAACGGCCGAAAGCAAGGAAAATCGTCAAGTTTTTGTTTCACGCGGTTTTGGGACAGCCGGGACAAAAGTACACGCGGGACGCGAATCGACCGATTTTCTGACAAACAGTCCATTTCAGGCGGTTTGGAGATATTTTTCCCAGGTAGTCCAGGATAGTTGGGACAAAAGTACACGAAGGACACGTGGGACGCGAAACGGCGAAAAAGCCGCAAACAGGAACAAGGAAGCCCGAATCGGCTGAAGTAGGAGATTTTCGTTCGGGACAACCGGGACAAAGGTACACGCGGGATGTGAGGGATGCGAAAAGCCGAATTGGCCGAAGGCAAAGAAGAAAAGTTAACGTTTGACCCGTGAAACTTCAAACGGCCATAAATTTTGACTCTGAGCTCCGATTTTCACAAAATTGGACTTTCTGGAACGAGCACGATGTCCTCTACGCCACAAAAACAAGGGTAGATATATTTAAATATATTAAAATATATTTAACAAGGACTTATTATTTTTAACAAGGGTAGATATATTTAAATAAAAGAAACATATTTGGCTCCAGTCAGTTAATGCTCATTCCCGTCAAATGACAGAAAATGCCTGCCAGACCCAAAATAGCTGCCCGTACTCAGAAGTCCATAAATTTTTCATTTCTCAATGAAATCACACAAAATTGGTACCGTTAAAATCATGGCTCCAAGCCCGACACAAAAAAATCAATAAATTCTAGATTTGATGAGATATTGATGGATATTTTTTATAAAATGTGGCCGGGTTCATAACAGTGTTGTATTTTGTGGTTGGGAATGCAATTAAGAGGCATGGTCATCATTCTTTCTCTGCTGCAGCACCTGGGATAGTATGGGGAGCCTTTTGAAAGTAATATATAATTATTTTACTTCATTTAATGCCTCTTACAAGTGGTTGAAGGACAGATTTTAGGATTTCCATTTTCCCTTCTCTTTCCCTTCTCATTTTTCTATAAATTGGAGTGTTGGGCTCATTGTAAAAGGGGGGGAAGTTTTTTGTAGCAAAGCTCTGCTAATATTGCTTTGTGAAGCCAATGTGTTGCAGGCCCTTGTTGTGGACTCTTTGCATGGTGATCCAGGCCCTTTTCTTGTAACCGATTGAACTATGCATATCAGGAAGCAATAAAATATAAGTTTGTGGATGCATCTTCCCCTGCTGTGTTTTCTTGCATTCTTCTTGCCCCTTCAACCTTGATTACAAGAATATTGTGTCTATTATTATGTTCATGCAGGGATCCATTATCATTGTGTATGTTTGAAATATTGTTGTGAATGTGTTTTGCTAGATTATGGATAACTATCATCACCTCTTCTAGTGTGCACTTTACTTCTGTATTTCACGCATTTGAAGACTACTCTCACACCCTCCTTTTCTGGTGTATCACCACTTTAGTGTAGGCTTTCATTTTATGCATTCTCTCTCCCTGGTCCCTTGGAAATTTAGATTAGAATAGTTAGTTTCCCCTGCATTAGAGTAGATTGTGGCAGGTAGTTTAGGAGCAAGAACCAGTTTTCTCTAGAGGTCTATCTCAAGTAACAAGTCCCACAACTTGGAGATAGTACCCATGTTATCCAATCACACCGTGAGTTCAAATATATGCACTTGTATAAACCATAGAAGGGTGTTGTGATTTGGTGATAACAGTACTAAACAAATAGCTGGTGATGGAATTGCACATTTGTTTTTTCAGTTTGTTTGGGTTCATTTTGGTTTACCTACTTCAATTATATCTGATTGGGATTCTAGATTTCTTAGGGAATTTTGGTCAACATTGTGGGGGTTAATGGACACAAAACTGAAAAAGAGCACTGCTTTTCATCCACAGACTGATGGTCAAACAAAGGTTATAAACCGCACAGTAGGACAATTACTTAGGGGCTATAGTAGCAAACATCCTAAATTGTGGGATGAACATCTTTATTATGTGCAACATGCTTATAATCAAGCCTTACATTCTTCTACTTTGAATTCTCCATTTGAGACTTGTTATGGATATCTACCTAATTCTCCATTAGATATATATTATGGACATGAAACTGTTGTTAATGGTGCAAGTTATTTTGACAAGGCTAAAAGATTTGTGTAGAGAATATAATAGGTTCATCAGTATGTCCGTGAACAATTGGAGAAAAGTAAGGCCAAGTACAAAGTTAGGCATGATAAACATAGAATTGATCACAAGTTCAAAGTTTGTGATTCAGTTTGGCTTCACATCAGCAAGGAAATACTGACAGGTGAAGGTAAAAAATTGAAACCTATACGGTATGATCCATTCCAAATATTGGAAAAAATTGGTAACAACGCTTTGCGGTTGGATTTACCTCCATATATGCAAATCTACTTAGTTGTAAATGTTGAGAATTTAAGATTGTATGAACTGCCTATGATTGTTGATCATGATGATTCTAACATAATGCCTTCCATTGATGATTTTGCTCCTGAGTATCTTGATGAGTTGCAGGAAGACATCATTTTGGACAGGAAAGTAAGAACTTCGTGAAGAGGTGGTATTGAGTATCTTCATGTTGGTTTAAAAGGCATGCATCTTAACAAGGCTAAATAGATGGAAACCGGAAAGGTGAGGGAGAAATACCCTCACCTATTCACCAATTAAGTTGACTTTTGGGGTCCGAAAGTTTCTTAGTGGGGAGGAATGATCTAGAGGATCCTCACATAGAAACACCGATCTAAGATCTTCTTAGAATAAGTTGTAGTCATTTTTAAAGCATAGAGAAAAATTATATGATTCCGTTGATATATTGTTTGAAGGAAATGGAGCTCGTATGCAAAAGTTATAACCCGCTGAAATTTTTGGGCAACTGGAAAAATTTGGAGTTTTGTGCAGGTTGGACATGTGCACGCTTGCCAAGTGTTTCAATAATATTCTGACACGTGGAATTTTTTTGTGACAGACTAAAAGTGGTTTTTGGAACACCAGTCTTGGACACTTGTTCGTGGACAAATGGACCCCACTATTTACTAGCTGGGGGCCCTTAGCCAGGTTTGACACACTTGATTATGGAGGGGTGTCTTGGCCTCCTTCTCATATTATCATTATACTAACTTGTGTATATATATAACTCTGATTGCATTTTGGCTATGCATGTGGGACTAATTGATAAGTGCATATTAAACCAAAGACCAATTCCATATTCCACGCAATATTTAACTACCTCCATATTCCATGCATTTAATTTAAACCTCCACAATCATTATAAAAAAAGGTGCCTAAAACTATGTCAATGCATATCCATGCACAACACTTATCCATCCACCAAGGTGCCCACATCCCAAGCAGCTAAGGTGGCTCAAAAGCCAATATAAAAGTGCCCCCCTTTACATTATTAAATGCATCCCTTCATTCACGCACCCACAATGTGGGATAAACCTATTGAAATCCGCATAAGGAGAAGGAAGTGGAGATATGGGGGGGATTTGAACCGTGGTCTCCATGGTAAAAGATAAGAGCTTTGATTGCCGCACCACTTCTTGGGAAACATTATATAAGGAGTGTTATTGTATTTGAAGAGATATTCGGGTCTATGCAAAAATATTGAAATGCTCATAACTTGAGCTAGGAGTGGAATTTTTAGGAGAAGTAAAAAGAAACCTCTGTTATTTTTGACAGAGGAAGACTATGAGAAGGTTATAATTTTGTAGAATTCTTTGTAAGGAATTATTTTCAAGATTTTAATAGATCGGTCCCATTCAACCGGACCCGGAGACATAGGCCTCAAGCGTAGAACTCCATTATCAATTCTTGTGTCAAATTGCTGGTGAATTCTTTTCATTTATTTAAATATTTGCACAGTAGTTGCAGTTTTAATTCTTTTATTAAAAATACAAAAGGATATAATGCTCAATTTTTACATCGAAAATCAATACAAAGAAAAGAAATGTGTGTGCACAATTGCTAGTTAAATTTGATTTTTAGATCAATAACAATATGAAGGAACCAGATCTAAACCATGAGAAAAGTGAACACTAGGGTTTGAACCCATAAACACAAATATATAGAATAACTAGTCATATATATTGAAAATCAGTGCTTACGATAGCCATAATACATTAAAGGGGTCATAGCATATCGAATAGATCAAGATAATAACACCTTATAACTAGAAACCCTATATTACCCATAGAGCCATTACATATTTACCACCATGAATATGCCATTATATACATACTCGTCCTCTACCTATACCATCTAATCTCTAATTCTCTATGCTAATAATACTCTTGTCTAGATCCAATTGCTTCCTTAAATAGGATGGAAGCTCGCCTGATCATCATTCCATAAATAGGCCCACATGCCAAATGTCATCATATCATGATCTACTTGAGTGTCTAAGCCATGTAGATGCCAACTATCCATAACAACCTCCACTTTCTAGTCCATAACCATAAAGATTCCCTAGAATATTCTTTTCTTGAGCCTCAAGTCTCCATGTAACAACCTTGTCATCATTATGCTTATCCGTAGCTTCACATGTTTTTCATGTGATACCCTTAAAAAAAATGTGGCTAAGTCCTTAAACCCTTAAACCCTTTCTTCCCTACGCCAACCTGCCTCACCTTTCGCACTTTCACTTATGCACTTTTCTCCAAATTTACCTCTGTGCACACTCATCCTTTTCTTTAGGACTTAGTCATTTTAAGGGCTCAACATTACCCCACACTAAATGTGTTATCTATTCTTGGAAACAATCTATCCTCCAACAATCAAAGAATAAATAATGGAAGGAAAGAATAATGTGTACCCAACTTGTGCCAAAGAAAAAAATAATTTTACTACTGCTGCACAAGGATTGGGAAGTCTTTATTCAAGGATAATTAAACTTTATTCTAGGAAACCACCTCACTTTGTGATTTTTTAAATAAATCCCCTATTAGTTAGATGACTTCATCAAATGATAAATCTTCACTCTTGGCTTTAAGTGTATCAATAATATTTTCCATCTGCTTGTTAAGGTTGCTCAATGTATCCATCCTTCGCATGACCTAGGTATATAATTCCTTTTCTTTATTTTTAATTGAGACCCTTAGGACTTCAATCACCTCCGACTTCTTCTCGATTTATGCTATGATTTTTTCCCACTCCGCCTTGTTACCCTTGTTCTTCTCCTAGAACTCCTTCAGGTTTGCCTCATGGGTAGTAACCAATCTACCTGCCAAAGAAAAAAATAATTTTGCTACTGCTGTAAAAGGATTGGGAATTCTTTATTCAAGGATAATTCAATTTTATTCCAGGAAACCACCTCACTTTATTCTTTTTGAAATAAATCCCGTATTAGTGAGATGAATTCATTAAATGATAAATCTTCACTCTTAGCTTTCAGTGTATCAATAAAAGTTTCCATCTGATTGCTAAGGTTTCTCAACGTATCCATCCTTCGCATGACCTGGGGATATAATTCCTTTATTTTTAATTGAGACCCTTAGGACTTCAATCACCTTCGAATTCTTCTCAACTTACACTATGATTATTTCTCACTCTGCCTTGTTACCCTTGTTCTTCTCCTGGAACTCCTTCAAGTCTGCCTCATGGGTAGCAACCAATATACCTACCACCATGTCCCTACCTCCATAGTTTTCATAAACAATTTAAGCCATGTGTGCCATGGTTTTAACTAAAGAAAGGATCTCGGATTACCGAGTAATGGTCTCCCCAACCTTCAACTTCTCTTGTTATTTTTGTTACTCCAAAACTTCCTCTGCCAACTCCAGTGCAAGAGGTTGTTTCTCCATTGTGATCAAGCACGTCAAATCCTCCAGGAATAGAAAAGATGACTCATACTTTTTCTCAGGAGGGGCTAAATCTAGATGTGCTAGAATGATGGAGTATGTGATAGTCTCCACCTTCTTATATGCCTCATGTATTTTCTCCTTCTCCTCTCTCAACTCAGCCTTCAACTGCACAATTATGGACTCCTTCCCTTTTATCTCCATGTCTCTCTCGATTATCTCCTTATTTGTTTCCTATAATTCTTCCTCTAGGGATTTGATTCTATTATTCCTCCTGATTAACCTTACCTCTACTTTTACTAATACCTTTTTGAGCACGTTATAGTCCTATTCATCACTTAGCCATTGTGTATCAATGATAGGATTTACCGTATTAGGGTTATGCATATTTATTGTTGCATCCGCGCCAACTTCAAACTCGGGCTCATCAACATGGGACTCAAAGGTCCATGATAACATCTTCCTTGTTCATGTGTACAAACTATATTTCTTAAAATATGACCAAAAACAGAGTTGTTATGTGGGCATTATGCTCTGGAACCATGCATGTAGGAATTTATTAGGGTCATTGACATAAGTCATCATGTGTCCTTGCACCGCTATCACACCTTTTTCATAGGTGAGTGCTGCCTTTAGGAAGATGACCATTAGAATATTCTCCTTGTCCACACTCTCTTCCACCTCTCTCAATATCTCTTTAGCGCTATGCTCCATTTCTTGCTCCACTAATTTCTGAATGATGTCTTCCACTTCCCTTCCACAGTATCCTCTAACTATCCTTCGGCCAGGTGTGGGGTATTCCACGCATTTTTCCCTACTTATTCTTTGCTTCCACCCACATTATGAGCACCATTCTCATAATCATTTTTTACCTCATCAGAGTCATGTATATCATGCACAAGGCTACTCTTTCCTTCCTCACAATCTTCATTCTCCTCCTCGAAGTTACCATCCTTCATGATTTTCATCTCCTTAGAGTCAGAACTCCACACCATCTTCTGGTTCTTCTTCATTGGTGGCTCCTCTATCATAGGGGACATCTCCTTCTTAGGAGACTTCTCTTTTATGGGGTATTTCTTCCTCCGAGTGTAAGTACTTCTGCCCACACCTATCTCCTCTACTTTAGTGGTATGAACTGTACACATGCTTAGCACTCTACTTACTGGATTTTCTTCCCTTTCTCTCTTCTTTGGCACCAACTTGTTTCTTCCAGTGGGATCTTCTCGGATGGATACATCATCTGCAACATATACACCCTTTTTGAACTTAGGCCTTAGGTTTACATAGACATTTGTTGTTGTCTTTCCTGCAATAGGTATTGACATGGACTTTACCATATGTACTTTTTGAGAGACATACTTATCGAAATAGGCACACTTCTTAGGGTAAAATAAGGTTCAACACAATGTGTGGTGATCTTGATCTACCTCACTTAGATCAAATTTGAGATTTTTGGCCTCCTTGAACCTATTAACTATGCTTTGAATGTATTACGGTGTGAAGGAAAATGGTGGCTTACACCATGGGATTTTTGTTCCATCTGTCAAAGTGAATCTACCTATGCATAAGTGCTAGTTTACCATGAACTCAGCCTCACTATCCACCAAGGTTGGTATTTGTTTAGGCATTCTCCATTCTACCCCAAATGCATCACGCATTTTCTTGTACCACTTCTCCAAGCGTGCTTTATATAGAGCAGTCATTATATCAAAAGTGTATGATTCAAACCTCTTAGCGCGGGAAGGGTTCTCATCAGGGTATTCCCATATGTAGTTATTTGGTCCATCTAGAAATCCAATATAAGAAAACACAATGGTAAGAAGGAAGTTACCATACAAGATCTTATCCCCATCTTGTGCGACATCTATGATCTCCTCTACAATGAAGGCCAAGAGGTTGTAGATTGTTCTCTCTCAAATTTTCTTGGAAATGTAAAACCACCTCTTGTCCACTTGTGTCCACCACTCTTATGCATTCAACTTGGTGAGCAGGTGTTTTGCCATATTCATTGTCTAGGTTAGTAATCTTGGTGATATCAAAGTAGTGTGAACCCTTCTTGTATTCATATTTTGTCGGTTGTTTCTTTAACAACATCCTTGTCATGCCTAAGTCATCCTCCAGTGATTCTCTAGTGCAGATAAGCCCAGATGTATTTGGAGATCAACTTAGATAGTTAAGTGCATTCTCCTTCCTTGTAAAGTAAAAATAGTCTTTATGCACGTGCATGACATGAACCACTGATATAACATTTTGGGTTTTCTGAAAATATGGTAACTCATAGAGTTGCATAATTTCAGCCTTCTATAATAAGGTCTTCACATAATCATCATACACAGGTTTTTCGTCTTGTGTTCTCTCTCTAGTTCAGCGAAAACTAGCTTCAACTGATATCTCCTTCTCCATGTGATATCTCTAATTTTCGTTATAATCACAAATAACCATCATACATGCATGTGATAAATCCATTCCATCCCCATTAAAATGACATCGTCTGGTTACTACATTTCATGCGTACCACTCCTTGTTAAAAATTGTCAACACAGCGGGTTTTCCTTTTCCATTTCCCTTTCCCTTCTTTGGTGAAACATTCAATACCTCCCTTGGTGTCCATTTTTCTCACCATGTCCTTGTAAATTCTTCCTTGCATCATTTTTTAACCTTGCTTTATCCCTTGGCTCCAGTCCTTCTATGAAATTTCTTCCAAACCCATGCCCCAGCTCTGTAAAACCTAACTCAAAAAACTCTCCTTCCACAAGAAAATGTAAAACTTCATGGGAATCCAAAAAAAAACCTCCTCCATACATTCCCATGTACTCTATTTCACTCTGACTTCAAAAATATTCCCACTTCTCTACTTTGCATGCAACTCTTTGACAAATTCTTTGTAAGGATGCCCTAGTTTACAAGAGCTCTTCAACAACAAACGCAAGGTTAAAAGAATAACTCTCCCTAACCTTTTGTTTATAGTTTTTTTTAGTTTTTCCCACAGTAACTTCCATGCCACCTACCATTGTACAACCACATTAATTTCATATTTTTCTAACTCCATCCTCCTGCGCATTTTGTGTAGCACTTTTCCTTCACGTGCATAAACTTGCGTGAAACCTCTTTGACCTTCTGGCGCAAAAAACTTCATTGACCACAAATTCTTACACACTCTCATAGTGCCAAAGTCAACCTTCCTCTACTCCTTAAGCCAAGTTCTTACTGCAACCTACCTCAGTTTCTTCTACGCTTTTATCCTTGTATGTGGTTTTTATAAATATTTTGACACCAATATTCTTCCATGATCACCTTTTCTACATGCATCTCCTCTAAACCCACAAACTCTTTTGATTTCCTCATCTTGGCTGTCAAATTAATAACACTCCCAACACTTTTTTCTTACCACACTATTCACTAAAACTCTTCTTTATACTCTCCACCCCACACTAAATGGATGCATGTTCTCCTCTACGCATAAAAATGCTTTAAATATTAACTAGATATTGGTACACAAGCATGCACCCAAAACAACCAAAAAAGAATACAAAACAAAGGTGATGATGAAAGGAAAAACATATAAAGGAAAATGCATTAATGGAAATCTTAAGCTAACTAGCAATACTTCCTTATTTACAAACACCAAGAAGACTCATTCATAGTAGGGCTTAAACATACTCCTGTTAAATAAACTAGGATAATTGTGTGCCATCTAGCACGTGTGTAACTGGAAAGCATCCTAAATCAAGTATGTAAGTGATAGTATATGGTCCCTACCAGTGCACCTTGAGCATCCCTAGGTGGCGCAGAAACTTAGAATCATATAATAGGACCATCTGCCAAACCTCAAACTTCTTGTTTCTAATATGATGACCATGTCATGCCTTCTGTCACACTTTCTCCATCTTCTGGACTCCATCTTGCAAATGGCACGCCTCTCATCCAACTTCATAATTTTATCAATGCACTCCTCTAATGTTTGTTCATCAGCCAATCCTCCTACGTACGCAATACATAGGGATGGTAACATGAATTCCACAGGCATAACTACCTCTGTGTCAAACACTAATTGAAAAGGTGTAGCCTTGTTCAAACACTTTTATAATTTGTTCTATATGCCCATAGCACTACAGAGACTTTATCATCCCATTCCTTTCTTCCAACATCACATGTATTAGTTAATGTGTGGCTTAGTATCTTATTAAATGCCTCAGCAGTTCTATTAGCTTGAGGCTGATAGGGCATATTTTTATGATGTGCCACCCTAAATTCTACCAACAAGATTTGAATAGTCTCATTTAAGAAATGCATATCCCTATCACTCGTTAAGCTTAACGTACATCCATACATGCTGATTATATTTTCCCATAAGAATGTAGTTGTAGCAACTGTGCAATCCTTTGTAGGAACCACTTCTTCCCACCTTATAAGATAATTTGTGCAAGTGATGATGTAACAAAAAAATGTCCTACGCATGGCCGGGGAAATAGGATTCACAAATTCAATTGCCCATTTTTCAAATGGCTCTGCACTAGAAATAGGTCTGAGTGGTATTTCATCTCTTTGTCCTACCTTACCAAGGTGCTAGCAATGATCACATGCCTTGCAATATGCAATAGAATCCTTATAGACCATCTCCCACCAAAGGCGTACCAATTGGATCTTGCACACGGTTGCATTCCCTATATAGTGTCCACCTGCAATGCCATTGTAAGATTCCTCCATGAATGTAGTAAATTCATGTTCCAGTATACACCAGTGAAAAACCTCATCTCGACCTAGTTTGTATAGGTCTCCGCTAATCAATATATAGGGTATAACTAACTGTTTCTTCTCCAAAGCCTTCATTCCCTCTAGTGCCACACCTGTTTGGAAGAAAACAACAATATATTCCAAATTAAAGGGAGCTCGTTATAATCTAAACAATTGTGCATCTGGCATTATTTCCTCAATATCTGTGTGTCCTCGCCTGAGTTAATCCTTGACAAATGGTTAGGTACCAAATTACTCTTTCTTGGTTTCATGACAACCAAAAATTCAAACTCTTGAAAAAATAAGATCCATAGAAATATGTACCCTTGTAGAATAGGATTTTTCACCAAGTACTTGAGCGTCATATGATCCATGTAAAAGATGAAGGGAGTAGCCATACCTATTTACTGAACTTGTGCAATACATAAATCATAGATAATCCTTTGCGCTTTGTGGTAGTATAATTTTGTTCTACTAGAGTTAATTTTCTACTCACGAAACAAAAGGGTTGATCAAAAATCCCCTACCCAGGCTGTGCTAACACTACTCATATGGCCATACCCAATGCATCAACATGTACGTGAAATGAATTGTTCAAAGAGGGAAAGCGCAAAATGGGTGCAGTAGTAAGTTTCTCCTTCAAGGTGTCAAAAGCCACCTACTGCACCTCACCCCAATGAAATTTAATTTTATTCTTTAACAACTCCTCCAATGGCACGATAATATTGGCATAGTGTTTAGTAAATTTCCTGTAATATCTTGTGTTCCCTAATAATCCGTGCACTGCGCTTTGACTGGTAGGCTCCTCCAATCCCAAGAAAACAACCACTTTTGCAGGGTCTACTAATAATCCTTCCTTACATGTGATGTGACCTACTAAAGTGCCAAATAGTGTAGCAAAGAAACATTTATTCATGTTAAGTGAGATACTAAATTTCCTACATCACTCAAACATAAATCTCATATTGTCACAATGGTCTCTTACGAACCCGTACACCATCTAATAATATAGGTAAACTTACAGAAATTTATGGGTGAAGTATTGAAAGGCTTTTACTACAATGGGTGAAAACACAACAGGAACGTTCTTCAACCCAAAAGGCATGACCATATAAGAAAAACTTCCCCATTCAGTGGTGAATTTAGTCTTCTCCTAATCTTCCTTCACAATTCTCACCTAGTGATAACCTGAAAATCCATTTGTAAAAGAATAGATCTCCCACCCTACTAATCCTTCCAAGATATCCTCAGTAAATGGGGTTAGAAAGGATCTATAAATCACATAGCATTCAAGTCCCTATATTCAAAACAAATATTTATCCTTCCATCCTTTTTAATACTAATTACAATTAGGCTTATCCACTCAGATTCTTAAATTGCATCAATGATTCTAGATTCTATCATCTTATCAATTTCCTCCTTAACCTTTACATGTAAATTCAGGTTCATTCTATAAGGCCTCTTTCAAACTGGGTATGCACCTTCTTTCAACATAATCCTCATTTCCCCTAAATATTGGTGAACTCCTTTAATCTCATGGTACCCACGTGGGAACAATTCTTGGAAGTCACACAGCAACTCAACTATTTTGGAAACCTCCTGGTTAGACTAGTAATCCCCAATGACAACTTCCTTTGGCTCTCCCTCTATACCAATGTTAACCTTCTTCATTTTAAAGAGCTCATGGTAAGAACATTATTTCTCATCTGCATTGTCTAATACTTCACGCATACCTATAATATGGTTAACATCTAAATTTTCCACTTCCTCATCGTCTATCAAATAAACTAACTTTCCTTTTTCTTTTTCTAGGTAGGAGCACTCAAGTTATATCTCCTTCATCTCTTCTTCTGGTTATTCTTCAATGAAGTGGCCCCCCAACTTAGGTTCTCCTAACAACTTCAAGATTCAATTCTCAGCCATGACACTATCTCCCATAGTAAGGTGTTTGACTACCTGTAACGCCTCATTCACCGATGGCTTCAAAATTTGATACTCAAAACTTTGAATAATATCTGCTGTCAGTTCCTTCCAGTTTCCCATCTGATGATGCATCTTTGAATAAATTTACCACACACATGCACAACCCTGCAAGGCGGAATAGAACTTATGCACCCATAGTGAAGGAGGCAAGGATTCTATGCCCATCATCCAACGTCTCTCACACTCTTGGACATGGAATGAGGTGGACTCCTTACCATGATATTCATGTATTACAGAGGGTCTATTACTCCTTAGAAACCTAACAGAGAGTGTGATTCTAAATTTTCACCACTTTATAATGTTGTCTTGATGGGTCGCCCACCAATGTGCTCCCATTCCACATAAGGTATAAGTTAGCATATTCCTCCTTTCTGTCTGACATGTCCACTATGCCTCCATCACACGCAAAATGATGTAAGGGTTACCATCTATAGTGTATTTGGGTAATTTTCTTCCTCCCAAGCGCCTAACCGAGATAGCCTTAGCAATGTGAGTCATGGTGCCTTTCAATTATATCCAAATCATCTTGTAGGTCCCATGTGCCTAATTGTCACATAGAATGCTAATGGTATCACTCATGGACTGAGAATCTTCCCATTGAATGACTCCTTCTTTTGTTGGATGAAAAATCTTTGGGTCACTAATGTTGTGCACATATATTTTATCCAGGTCCTCTTCTCCCAAGGTTTCTACATAGGGCACAAAATTCCAACCCATCAGTGAAATAATGACGTGCTCCTCTTTGTTCTCAAAACTTATCCACCCTTTGTTAAAGCACAAGTCAAAATTATTCTTATAGTACCAGGGGTGTCCAAATAGGGTTGGAAGTTATCTGCCTCGGCAAGCACTAATACTTCAAATTATCCAGTAAACTTTTCCCCTTCGATGGTTATGGATGCATCCTTCAATACTCTGACGGGTATATTTTTCAATACTATGATAGTCATAACCTTCTTCCTACTCACCATATACAACACATTTGAAGAGGGGTGTAATGGGGGTCTTCCCATATGATTCCATGCATCTAAAGTGAGAACATTGACCTCAGCACCCATTTCAATTAGAATTTTTCTTAAGATCCATCCATCCAAAACTACATTCAATGTGATTTCCTTATCATAATCAATACTTTGAGGGGGCGGATTAACAGCCAATACCTACCTCTCACACTCACCTCTAGTGCACGATAATTTTTCTATTAGCCACTCTCCTAAGAGAGGGATAATATTCTCCTGACACAACATCTTACACACTTCTATAACCTCATCCATATCCTTCTAGGGGACCTCAGTGATCTTCTTCTACTCCAACTTCCTGGATTGCTCCTTTAAACACTAAATCTCCCCTTGCAGGTTTCTAATCACCTCCATGGTCTCTTGGTAAACCTCCTTCTAATAAGTTGGATCAGGATACTTTCCATGTAATAGTTATTCTCTAGTAATGAGAGGTATTTTCTTTGGTTCCTTCGTAGTGCGCGTGGCCTTTGCCTGTGTGGTTACTAAGATAGTTTCCAACTTAGAGTCATGATCCACCCTAGGAATCTATAATGGATCAGCATGCTTCACACTCACCATTCCCATGCCCATGTTCTTCCTCTGGTTCTAGCTCATGTGCTCATAAACCTCTGGTAACTCCTCATACTTATGCTTCTTCCTGCACCATGATCATTGTATAAAATCAAGACACTCGCGCTTGTAGTGCTTAGTAGATCCATAATTATAACATGTTCCTTAGGGAAATTATCTCCTACCACCTTAACTACCATGGCCTCTGAATCCTCCACAAAATTATCTTCCTTGACCTCCTCTATATGTAATCCCCTTAAAATGACAAACTTCATTCTTAGAATTGTTCCTAATGCTTGTCTGGAACACACAAATATCAACGACATCATGGATTTTTTCTATCAATTAGTAGTCCTTTGTATCATGCATCATAGATGATAAAATATTACAATAAGAAGACACAGTATTGCAGAGCTTGTGCTATAACAATGGGCATCTACTTGGATCATGATCTCCATGATAGATCCCACACTCCAATGAAAAGGTGCACACTATCTTTCGTGGGAAAATATCTTTTGTGTGTCCTTCTACCTCAAAATTTATACACCATAGTCAACTGCGAGTCTCATGAACCGAGTTTGCAGATAATTTCTCAAGCGTCTTCACCATAACAATGATCTGTGCTTCTAAAAATGCACTTACCCTAGTGTCAACACTTCTGATAGCCTCAACATGCATAACAACCTCCAAGGCCTTGCATGGATATGTGAAAGTCTTATGAGAAAGTGCTTGTCTAAAAGGCATGATCAATCCTCTAACAAACCATTGAGCATGTCGTGAGGGATGGCTATCATAAGAAAACTTTGAAAAAAGAGTTTTGAAGCATGCATCATACTCCCACACACTCTATACCATACCTTTTTGAATATCCTTCAACACGTTGATGATTTTCTTCTCAAACTCAGGAATGTGGAATTCTGCTAAGAAGTCATCATGAAACATAGTATAATCCACCACCGTCTGATGGGGTTCATAATTCCGACACCAGCTATGCGTGCGCCCTTGTAATGTAGTTACAAAATGACTTTCTTTCCGATCCAAGGTAGTGATTCCCTTGGCATGCCATAAGAATTCACATTTGTGTACATGCTCTGTAGCATCCTCAACACCTTTGTAATAAGGTAAGTGAAGAGACATCTTAGAAAACACATATTGATGGTGTTGCGATCCTTTCCCACAAAATCCAGGACCTTGAATCCCTCCCGTGTTGCCTCCACTACCAGATCCACTAGATCCACTAATTCTTATCCCTCTGAATCCATGAGATCCTCCTCCCGTATTAGGTAAGGGGCTTGACACAGATGCACTCTACATACCCACTGTCGTACTAAACTACACGCCAATAGTCTATTACATTGAACAAATTCCAGACATGATACCCAAAATTTGTGTACCCACACCTTCCCAAAATGTTGTACTAGACAGGATACCTTCAAACACCAGAAATGTCTATGCTGCCATAGAGGTACTGAATGAAAAATTATATCTACTAGGTGTCACATGACTATCAATAACAACTATATTAACAAAAAATATCTCATGAAATGAAAAACTAAGCACAAGGGTATGGTCGCCATTTGGGTTAACATGCATGCCTATGGTTGTTCTCCTTCCTTCATATGATGAGATCTCTCCAAAATATGAGGGGGTTTCTCTTCTATGCTTTCCAAGATGGGGTAGCTCAGATTGCTCAGGTTCCATGTCCTCTACGCCAACCTCAAACCCTTCCTAGAACATTTTCCTCAATAATTCCATCAGTCTTGTGGATTTGCACTATCTCACACACTCCCTTTCTCGTGCTTCATTATACTTGTGTCGCCTCTCCTCTCTCTCCATTTCTGCCGAAATATCCACCATCCTTCACCACACTAGCTTTTGTGCCCTGCTCCTAGTGGGAAGTTAGCCATCTATAGGAAGTGCCTCTACACTCAGAGTGATGATCAAGATCTTAATGGCTAATGACATAACATGTAATAGTAATCCTCTTGGCTCCCGTAAGAACTCAAAATAAACAATCTTTGGGAAAGAGTACTATAAATAACGTATTCTAAGGTATAACTAGTCAACAATCCACTCCACAAATGATCAACAACATGAGTCCAGGTCAAATTAGCATCATGCAACCTCTGATAATATTCTTAGGTCCAAACATGAGGTCGTTAGTACCAACTCTTCATTAGAGAATATGTCGACAACCATTCATACAACTCTACTGGAATACAAAAAAATAATGTCTCATAGAGCTCATGATACATGAATTCCTCTACCCATTTACGTGCATCAAACTCTGATCTAGGGTTAAATCACTGAGAAAAATCATCCTCTATGCTTTTAAGCCAGGTATCAACATTTTCCAAGGTCAAGCATTCTGTCATCATGCACCATTCTTACAACAACTTCAAAAGTGGTCCCGACAACGGAACCAAAATGTAGCCTCATTTACCTTCTTTTATAAAATTCTAAGCACACTATCCTATCACCCAACCTTAGCTTGGGGATCACCTGAGGCTCACATTGGCACCGAGCCGCTCATTTATGTGAGATTTGTAAGAATTATTCACCATCAATGGAGGAATGCTTATAGAAACATAAATACAATAAAAAGTAAAGATACTATATCTAAGGATAGATGCATCATGAAAAAAACATAAGCATTATAAAAGTACGAAGGAACCTGATCTGAACCATGAGAAAAGTGAATGTTAGGGTTTGAAACCATAAATAAAGATATACAGAATAACTAGTCATATATATTGAAAATCAGTGTTTATAGTAGCCATACTATATCAAAGGGGTCATAATAGACCGAATAGATCAAGATAATAACACCTTATAACTAGAAACCCTATATTACCCCTAGATTGATTACACATTTACCACCACGAATCCACCATTGCATACATAATTGGCCTCTACATATACCCTCTAATCTTTAAATATTTATGCTATCAATCCCCTTGTTTAGTTCTAAATGCTTCCTTAAATAGGATGGAAGCTCACCCGATCATCATTCCAGAAACATGCCTGCATGCCAAATGTCATCATATCCTAATCTACTCGAGTATCCAAGCCATGTAGATGAAAACTATCCATAACAAAGTCCACTTTCTAGCCTATAACCATAAAGATTCCCTAGAATATTCTTTTCTTGAGCCTTAAGTCTCCATGTAACAACCTTGTCATCATTATGCTTATCTACAACTTCACATGTTTTTCATGTGATACACTTAACCAAAATGTGGCTAAGTCCTTAAAACCTTAAACTATTTCCTCTACATGCCAACCTACCTCTCCTTTCGCACTTTCACTTACTCATTTTTCTCCAAATTTCTCTCCACGAGAACTCATCCTTTGCTTTAGGACTTAGTCATTTTAAGGGCTCAACACACCCTGTGTGAAAATCTCAGTAAGACTCAATATGGACATCTACATCCTCAAGAATATTGGTCAAAATTACACACAGACTATAGGACATGTCTGAACAAAGGCTAACACAACTCATTCTCCAATAAGAGCATGATGAACCAAATCCATATATAACCATTCATACCTTCTTGTTCACAAATCACTGGAGCACCTTACTTAGATCAACTGTACCTTATCAAGTTTACACATACCCTTTCATGATGACTTCACATCTTTCTAAAATACCTTATACTATGTCATGGGCTTTTGTATCCACATTGAGAACAATAAAATCAACATTATTGTACCTGTAATTTACTCTTCTTCATGAATTCTGGAGAAGCATCTACAACTCCTTAGAATTTATACCATAATCTCATACTAAAAAACATACTAGCTTGCAGCACACTAATTACATTAACAAGACCTTCACTCTGTTTTAAGATTGAAACACAAACCTCCTAATACACTATACAAGCACAATCCCTTCATAGCTCTTGAAAAAAGATTACAACCCTGCATACCTTTCATGGTGCATTTCATATTTTCATCAAGACTTAAACACTTTTATCCACAAATAACTTGCCACATTGTGACACAAATAAAAATTACTAAGATACTCTACAAGCTCCTCATTAGGCCCTTATCCATATGTATTAGATACTTGAAGTAACTTCATCTTAACTTGATTCTTAAAGAAAACATTACTCATACCTCACTCTAGATGACTGATACATACCATTAACAATATTTAAAATCTTTTTTGTACACATTTATATAGTATTATCTTATTAATTGAATTCATGACACCCTTATGGACATCAATAATACCTGAAGATGCTTATTTTAAACTTTTTTCCTCTCAGGCCCTTACTCATGCTTGTAGCTACACTCTTCTAGCCCTGGAACACCCTGAAGACTACTCTGCACCTAATTTTGAGATAAAATCAACATCCTTGGAATAATTATTAACACCTTTATTTGATAATCACAAAATTCACACTACTAACAAGAACTTACCAAGTTTGAGTATTCAACATTTTTTAAAATCACTTGACTCCCTCTGGGGTGAGCATAAAACATTCTCTTTCCAAAAACCATCAACTTTTGATTGTGATATCATTGTAGCATTATATCCAATCATGTACCTTGCAATTTTCTAATTGTACCTTCATGAAGTACACATAAGTTTCCTTTTCCCACCACTCATAGTCACAACATTGAAACTTTGACTTAGACCACTAGATTCATATTTACAAGCATACAAAATGAGTATGATGGATAACTTATTGTACTAAATTCAAGAAATTTTTACAATCAACTTTAATTCATTACAACCTTTAACTAACACATACCCTTTTTCTCAAGATGAAGTATTCAAACCTCCAAGCATAGACAAGATGATTTACTTAAATAAAAAACACACATGAGGATTTTACATATACCTATCAGTATAATCATGCACCAATTCATGAGCAGGGTACACAATGTATTTAAAGAACATAGTCTATTTGGAACTTGAATCTTTCATAGAACATTGTTAGTCTCTATCGCAGTTTATATTTGATGATCGTTTTCCTCAAAAACCTCAACATTTAAAACTCAGAGGCTTTAATCATGAATTTTGGTTTCTTCAATCATGACATAATTTCTTGAATCACAATAACAGTTTTGGACAACCATGTACATACTAGAAAAATCATATAAATCATGTAGCATGACCTTATATTCTTCCAATATCAACATTAACTCATAACTCATCAATGAATTCTTACAAAAACTCATACACATGATTTTGATGTAATTACAAAGCCTTCACATGTCTTCATTAAGTTCATTGATGGATAAAAACTACTCAAAATAATATACTTAGTCTTGGATAAATTTTTCAATCAACATAATCTCTAAAAACCTAAATCCTTCATTCGGCAATAATTCTTAATGACATACTTAGTACATGTATTAAAAAACTATATACCTTTGTCTACTCCTTTCAAGACTTAAGTATCACATTCTCATCTCTATACATGGCCCATTATATCCTCAAGATAGTATTTTTATGAAATTATCAAATACTTATTTACAACATCACCATAATGATTGGATCCACAGACTGTAGAAACAGACCTTACTCATTTTTTCATCGTTATCTCTAGTTTTCATATTCTTGAAGGAAAAAACCATGTGGTTCATATTCTATGAAGCACCATGAATGAAAGGTATGACTGCAAACCCATGGCTATGAATGATAAAATAAAATTAACATATTCATTCACCCTTAATTTCATGTTCTATTATAGTTTAGAATGCATCTTAGTTGCTCATGATTTAATTCTTTATGAGGGATAACTTAGAGATTTAGATGATATAATAAAACAAAAGCAAACACTTGAGACTACTTACGACATTGAAACACTTTAAACCAACAAATTCCTTCACACATACATGCTTAGATGATATGTTGAGGATTTCAAGAATTTTTGACTATTGTAGACCTCATTTGTAGGTATTTCATAAGCTACAAATGCTCATGTTCACCACTGGAATCAATTGTTACAAAGTGTAATAAAAAATATCCTTAGATTTTAACATACCAAAATCAGAAAGATTAATCATATTTTGATGGGCCAAAACCTATATTAATCACTCTCACTTTATGAACAAGGATCAAAACACACAAACCATGAAAGTTACAGAGCTTGAGATGACTTAAAAGAGATTAAAAAATTTGATGACTACTTATGTAGAACAATGCACTTATTAAATCAAAAACATCTTAATCAACATAATATATAGACTTTTCTGAGTATAAACACCCTGAAGGGGTCTACAATGCACTTACAGACTGATGATATCATTTTGAAACCCCCAAGTCACATTTCTTAGCTTGACACACTCTTGGACATAGAACAATACCTGCAAGAAAAGGCTATGGATTCATAATAGACTACATACAATATTTTGACATGAACTTAGAACTTTTCTGACTTTGGTAGTCATGACAGAATTAAACACCTCATACATTTAATCAGACCTACTCAATAGATTTACATCTTCTTTCAATTATATCATAATATTTCCTCAAGATGAGACAATTAAGACTACATAATCAACCAAGATATGTTTCTTGCATAAACAACACAAATGAGAGGCTTGAAAGAATCAAGGAGGATCAAAGAAAGACCTAATACACTTAGCTTCACTTTTAGATGACTACATAACAATTTCAGACACCTAAAAGACTTAAGGACACAAGTATACATGAAGAAATCACATCACATACCTTACAAATTTTGTGGTGTCCCATATTCCTAATCTTCTAGACTTCTCAATCTTAGGATATTGCTTCAGTTCAACCCTTGACTCAAGCTTCTTGTCTTTATTTTCATGAGTAGACCACTTTTCATCCTTGTTAAACTTTTTCTCTTTTACCTTGACTAGATCAGATTAACCTTTTATATATTAAGGCAGCCACACTTCCTTCATTTTGTGAGCTTCAACCTTATTCACTTGTTTAGATGAATCATGAGAGAAAAACATTGCAATATGACCCTTGATATGACACTTATGAAAAACAACATCTTTTCTTTCCCTTTATTGATCACTTTTTTGGTCTTTTCCATTGCCCCAAGGGAACACAAAATTGAAAGACATCCTACAATCCCTTGGTCTATGAACATAACAATTGCAAGCATAAAAATAACCATGAAAATTTTCATACCTCATTATATTTGGATGTCTAATAGGATTAGGTCTTAAATATACCATATTTCCATGAAGACCATCATCTCTACTCCCTTTGGAACTAGGACTAGCTGTTAGATTTTCTAGAGTAGGCTTCTCGTTTTCCTTGATCTTTAGGGTTTGTGATAAGGCCAAAATATGCCTCATCAATGTGCAATGAATGATCTTATTTTACTCTCCTTTTAATCAAGTTTGAATGCATTTCTTAGCTTTTGTTTGATATAGTATAAGATAGGATGTAATTGTCCATCTTTTGTTTGATTTAGTTCTAACATCTAAATACTCCATAATTCCTAAAAAAATGCGTGGAAATTCAGTTTTTGGAATAAAACAAGTCATATTTGGTCAGATAAGAAAAGTGTGAAGCAACCAAAACCTTTTGAAGAAATTAGCTAGAATGCGACTTAGTTCCGGAACTCCAACACTTAGCTTGGGAACTCCATCACTTAGCACTGGAACTTTATCACTTTGTTCTGGAACTCTACCGCTTAGCTCCAGAACTTTTGCAGTTAGTTCTGGAATGTTTCCCTTTGATTTTGGAACTTTTCCAAAGTTCAAGAATCAATGGGAATCTTTTTATTTTATCAAAATCTAGTTATAGATACATTAATGGGCCCTCCAATCAGGAACAGATAAACGAAATTTTCGTTCTTCACACTCCATAAATACTTATGTAAGACCAACAAATGTATGTCCATCTAGTTTTCTAAATTTCATATCTACTTGGAGCACTATTTTGTTTCAATAGAACCTATAGGTGGATAGAAAAATATTGAACACTCATGATTTTAAATGCATATTTGGATGATGAAATATATATAAATAATTAAAGATAGATAAAAAGGATGATACAGATATATAGACATATACACAATTAAGTTTTGTATGACAAAACAATTCAATAATAAGATAACCATTTCATTTTGACAATATCATACTTTATTAACTCCCGATTCAAGGTGGAGCAAGGGCCCATTCTTCTAGGAAACATGATCCTTTATTTATTAGTATTTATATCTTCAAGAAATTTGTGTAAATATATTAATTAGTAGTTCTGTAAGTACTTTCGATTCTTAAATTAAAATCTTTTATATAACTTATTTACCATACCTACAAGTGTTTTAGTGTAAGTTTCTATATCCTCAAAATTATTTTGAAAAATCTTTTGAAAGTGTGTTTATTTCTAGCAGTGTGTTTCATTCTGCAAAGTATATTTATTTCTAGCAATTTGTTTCATTCTGCAAAGTATATTTATTTCTAGTAGTGTGTTCAATTCTGCAAGATTCGTTCATTTTCATTAATGTGTGGTTATTTCAACAAGTTTATTATAGGTTAGATTTAATAAGGATTTGACCAAAAAATCTTAAAGACACTTTAAAAACCCCACAATAAAAATAAAAATAATAAATATCTACAATCAATTATTAGTTCACTAAGATTTTTTTTGTTGCATATAGCTTTAAACACACCCTTGGTTTGAATATGAAATCAACCATGAGTTCATTAAATAAAGGTAATAATGACACCCATCATTTTTGGCGTTGTTTCCGTGGACCCACTAGTTATAATTGTCTACTTAGGAGTCAACAAGGAAAAACAATCATACATCTAGTAATTGAAAAATCTTTTGTACGTTATCATAAATTTATGAGTAGACCAATAGAATCAAAGGGTAAATTTCTCCCAAAAATATCTCAACATGAATTATCAGCGTCCTCTAGTTCAAATAAGGAATTTGAGAAGGAATTAGAAGCACCATTTTCCCCTGTTAGACAAGAAGCAGAACTTCCCCGTTTGGAATTTTTGGATCAATCACCAGAAGGAAGTGAAAATTTTAGGAGAAGTATTATGTCCCAAGACCCTCTTAGAGTAAGTATTGATTCTCAATTTATTATTCAACCTCCTACTCTTGACTTCTCACCTTCGCCAAAGTAGATCAAATACAATATTGATTGGGAAAAATATCTAGAAGATACTGTAGATATGGCGTGAGAAGATGAAAGAGAACCTGATAGGACCTTTACTTATCTAATTCAATTGGAGGATGATGATACACCTAAGAAGAATATTTCACCTACACAGTTGCCCATATTTAGAGGGATGTCATCTGAGGACCCTGACCAATTTTTGTTTGAATTTAAAGTATTGTGTCAGACCTATGATTACAAAACAGAAAATCAAAAACTGAAGTTGTTCCCATCTACTCTGAAAGATGCAGCAATGAGGTAGTTTATGGGCTTAACATCTAATTTCATTACCACTTGGAGGAAAATGGAATCCTTCCTAGAAAAATATCAAGACTACTCTAGGGGGAGAAACATGAAGGAAGAATTTTTAGGATAAAACAAAAAGAGGATGAAAATATGGAAGATTTTTTAGATAGATTCCTCTTTGTAAGTAAATGGTCTGGATTTTTGCTTCAAGAAGAGCTAAGAAAAACCATTTTTCTTAATGTTCTGGATGATAAATCTAGGGAAGCCCTTAATTTAATGGGAGGTAGAAACATCAATCAATTGAGAATGAATGCTATTAAATACCTTTCTAGAAGTTATTTGAGAACAAGGGGTGGACCTAGGAAAGGAAAAACTATGAAAGGTGCAAATCCAGACATGAAAAAACTTATAGATGAACTAGAAAACTTTAAAACAAATATCCTAGTTCAATTTAATTTCACCATGGATGGATTTCAAGCCAAAGCAAATGTTAATACTTAACCATTAACTATGTACTGTCCTAGATGCAGAAAGAAACATGCAATAAAAGATTTCCCTCTAAATAAAATAGAAATATGTATTATTTGTGAATCTAGGGAACATGAAGTTAATGCTTGTTCTATTATTCCATTCATAAAAAAATAGCTTAAACAAACTAGCACTTCATCTATAGAAGAAGTAAACTTTATCGAGAGACAACCTAGTCAGGGGCAATTCATACCAAGATCTGCTCCTAATCCTTTGATGATGCCATGGGGGGCTGAGAAAGTACCACAAAATTGAGGACACCCACATTGGACCGCTCAACCAATATGGAATTGCTAGGATTGGGCATGACAAACTTGGTATGCTCAATGACACAAACAACCATGGTGTGGTCAAGGTAACCCTTATACTTTGACATAACCTAGGTGGAACCCTAATAAATACGCTCAAGGGAAAACATATCCCAACCAACATCAACAAGCCATAATGGGTTCTCTAGCACAAGGTTTACAAAATGAAAATGTGGTTCAAACACAAATACCAGCACAACCAGGTTAATCCCAAAAATAAACAAATAACCTCTATCTATGGAACACAACAAGAAAAACCAGTTGTCTTAATGTCATGGGATGTAGGATATTCAAACCTGATCTGGAAAAATAATTAATAATCCACTTGCTATAATTACCAAGATGACAAGAAAATGAAACCTCTAGCTCAATTATTCCTAAGGGTGATGAAAAATAAAAAAACAAGCAGCCAGATAAAAATTCTATAGAAACTCCATTTCTAGAAAGACTTGAGGAAGTTATTGAGACCAAGGAATCTGAATTGGTGCAGGAATTAAGGAAACTAAATATTGAAATACATTGTTGCAAGAAATCAAGGACATTCCTGAATTAAACAAATTAATCAAAATGTTATGTTTGAAAAGACCTAGAAGGAATAATAAATACACTAGGACTATTAAGGTATATGGGAAACTTGTTGATTTATTGGCAAGAAAACTCTTACTTCCCAAATAGGGGGATCGTGGAAGCCCTGTTATTTCTATCTCTATAGGAAATAAACATATACATAATGTTTTGGTTGATTTGGGAGCAACTATAAATGTGATGACAATGGAAAATTTAAAAACATTACCATTGATAGGTATACAACCTACTAGCACCATATTATAGATGGCAGATCATTTGGTAGCAAAACCAAAAGGGATCATTGAAGATGTGGCAGTCATGGTAGAGTCATGGGAGCATCCAATGGACTTCCTTATATTATGGCCAAAAGGTAAAACAATTGGTTATCCCATTATTTTGGGAATACCATTGTTAGCTACAGTTTCTACCTTAATTGATTGCATATCAGGTGATATGACTATATCAAATGGTAATTATTCTAATCAAATTTCCCTATATCCTTATGCATGACCTTTTATTGATAATCAAGAACAATTATGGGTTAATGATCCTGATATTAATAAAAAAAATTGTCTTCTTTAACTATGATAACATTATAGTATAAATGTATGGGAGGTAGAGAATACAATTAATCATCCATTAAATGATCACCAATCATCTTTGGAATAATCAGGGATAGTTATGGAACCTTCAGACTTAATTTTGGAACCTTCAGACTTAGTTCCGGAACATTCACACTTATCTCTGAAACCACAACAATTCCATATAGATGTAAATAATTTCACTCGGAAGGAACGTGATTTCTCTTCAAGAGGGGAAGAAATAACTATGGAATCAGTAGCTTTAGTCTCAAATATATCAGGGAATAGTAAGGAATGTTTGGAAAACATCACTGATGAGGAGTTTTACCAATGATAAGATAAGTATCATAACTCAACCTATTGTCCTTTATCCAATATTCTTTCTCAAGGGAACTTTAGAGACATTACTGCATATCATATGTTGTTACCACATTCATGTCCACTAAACATCCTAATGGAACCTTTTCAAAAAATCAGTTCATCACACACTGGAACCAAAAAAATTGAGATTCAACGAGGTAGAATTTTGAATATTAACAGCTGCTTGGAAAATGATCAAGAAGCTAAATTTTTTGATGTCTTGAAAGGTCATACTAGATATTTTTCTTGGGACTATAAATATATATATATATATATATATATATATATATATATATATATATATATATAAATATATGAAAGGAATCCATCCAAGTATTTGTACCCATCACATTTATACTGACAATGTTAAACCAGTTAGGAAACCTCATAGAAGGATCAACCCAGCCTTGAGGGACATAGTCAAGCAGGAAATTGAAAAGATATTACAAATAGACTTTATCTACCCCATCTTAGATAGTCAATGGATGTCTCCTCTTGTGATTGTGCCTAAAAAGAATGAAAAACGGAGGATTTGTGTTGATTATAGGGAATTGAAAAAAGCTACACTTACAGATTATTTTCCCTTACCATTCATAGATCAAGTTTTAGACAACCTTTCAAGTAAAAAATAGTTTTCCTTCCTGGATGGCTTTAGTGGATATAATCAAATCAAGGTGGCTATTGAGGATCATGAAAAAACTACCTTTAATTGTCCATGGGGTACCTTTGCCTACAGGGTATTACCATTTGGACTATGTAATGCTCTAACAACCTTCCAAAGGGCTAGACTAGCAATTTTTGTAGATCTAACTAATGATTGTGTGGAGGTATACATGGATGATTTTACTGTGCATGGAGAAATTTTTTATGATGCCTTGAAAAATTTGGCCAGAATATTAACAAGATGTGAGCAACACCATTTGTCTCTTAGTCATGAGACATGTTTAATGATGGTTGATGAGGGAATTGTACTGGGATGCCACATTTCAAAAAGAGGAATTCAAGTTGACCAAGAAAAAATTAGGATTATTTTAGACTTACCTATTCCTCAAACCCCCACGGTTATCAAGTCGTTCTTAGGACATGATGGATATTATAGGTGTTTTATCAAAGATTTTAGTAAAATTTCTACCCCCATGTTTGGTTTGCTTACCAAGGATTGTGAATTTCATTGGGATGAAAAATGTCAACATGCTTTTGAAATGATTAAAGAAAAATTAATCAATGCCCCAATATTAAGAGGAACGAATTGGGAGAAACCTTTTCACATCCAAACAGATGCCTAAAATAACTCAATTGGTGCAGTTTTGGGACAGAAAGATGAAGAAGGGAAAATGTATGCTATTTACTACCTTAGTTAAAATCTTAATCCCACTGAAATAAATTACACCACCACTGAAAAATAATTTCTTGTTGTGATCTATTCAATTAATAAGTTCAGACATTATATTACAAGGTACAAAATATTTTTACATATAAATCACTCATCAATTAGATACTTGATGAACAAACCAGTGGTTGGAGGTAGGATAATTAGTTGGTTATTAATTTTACAAGAATTTGATATTAATATTGTGGATAATCGAGGAAAATCTAATGTGGTAGCTGATTTCTTATCAAGATTAATCACTACATGGGAGCACGATCTAGCTAAGGAAAACTTTGCCGATGAACAATTATTTGCTATTTTAGCTGATACACCATGGTTTGCTGATATGGAAAATTATCTTGCAATAAGGAATTTTCCTCCTTCTTTTACTAAAAAACAAATGAAAAGGTTAATCAAAACCAGTGCACAATTTAAATGGTTAAATGGAATGTTATTTAAATGTGGTCTTGATTTGGTTTTACGCAGGTGTGTGTGAGAAAATGAAATCTTTGACATAATTAGGGCATGTAATGATGAACCAAGTGGAGGACACTTTTTAGTGAAAATAAAAATCCACAAAATACTTGGCACTGGCTATTATTGACAATATCTATATAAATATGTGAAGAAATACATCAAGTAGTGTGATCCCTATCAAAGAATGAGACAACCAACTTTCACTAGTGAAATTCTTCTACAACCTCAAGTGGCGATTGAACCATTTGAAAGGTGGGGGCTGGATTTTGATAGGCCTTTTAGTCCTCCTTCATAAGGAAAATATCACATTGTTGTATTAACTGATTATGTAACAAAGTGGGTAGAGGTGAAGAATTTAACAAATGCTAATGAAGATGTAATTGCTGATTTTCTTTGGCACAAAATTATGATGAAGTTTGGCGCACCAAGAAGTATAGTTTCAGATCAAGGCCCACAGTTCATGTCCAATATGATCTAGGTCTTCACAATTGACTATCATATCAATCATAGGAAGTCATCTCCCTATCACCCACAATCAAATGTACAAGAAGAAGTGACAAAACAGGAATTGGAAAACATTCGCACCAAAACAATTGAAGAAAGTAGAAGAGATTGGGTGAAAAGACTAGCTGATGCTGTCTAGGCTTACAACACAACTTGGAAGAAGCTACAATATCTTTCTGACACAGTACCAGTTAGTCTATGGGCATTTTCCACTGTTATCTCCATTGAAATACAACAACACAACACCTGCATGAAAGAAAACATGTATAGAATAGAGTATTGAATTGGATACAACACAAAAGGAAATAATTCTACAACTCAATGAATTGGATGAGTTGAGATTGGAAGCACTTCAACAAACAAATATAATCCAAGACCAAAGGAATTAGTGGCATGATACATATATCAAGAAAAGGAAATTCAAGATAGGAGATTGGGCATTACTATTTGATTCTGAGTACTAGCAATTCAAATGCAAGTTGAGAACCAGGTGGTTAGGAATTTATCAAATTGAGAAGATATATGACAATGGATCTATTTAGTTACTTCCCATTGATGGAAACAGAAGGACACTTTTGATAACTAGACACAGGCTAAGACTCTTTAGGAAGCCTCCTACCAAGGATGAATTCTTGAAGAAAATTGAATTAGACAAGGAATTTGATCATAAGGAAGAACCTATTTCTTCCAAAATGATCACGTAATCAGATGCAAGGATCTAAAATAAAGGAAAGGGAGTGAAAACCAACAAACAATTTCCTCTTCCCCCCCAAAAAATAAAAATAAAAATAAATAAAAGGGAAGGGAATGAAAACTAGTAAATGGCATTCTCTTCCCCAAAAAAATTATCTCAAAAGGCCAATTGAAAAATAGAAATGGTAGTTGGTCTCATCAATAAGTGGCTAATAAAAATAAAATGAAATTCTTTGGAATTCCATTTGTCTTTTCTAACTGTTTTTTTTTTTTCACTTTTTTTAGGAATGATGAGTCATCAAGGCGGATGGATTACATCAACAAGGAAAATAGTTATGTCTTGATCTTATTAAAGGTTAAATTAAAAGTCTACATGTGTGATTAGACTTGATTTAAGTCGGTGGTATGATGAGTAATTTATTGTACATTATGATTAAAAGGAAATAATCATGAAGGTGATGCCAACTAAATAAGTAAAAGTGGTGGCGTATTTATAATAAACTATCATTTAGGTGGAATAAATGAAAATTGAGAGTAGTTTTAGAGAAATTCAAGGAAGAAATAATATAATCATATTTGAAATTCCTCATTAACTAAGAAATTAATCCCCCTGATGAGAAAAAGAAGGAAATAAGTGGGATTAAAGTACCAAAGAGGAGGAGGTCTGAAATAATGATAAAAGCTACAAAATCAAAAATTTCTTTAAAAGAAACTCCTTCCTCTATAACAATACCAGAAGAAATAATACATGTCTCTGATAGTGATAGTTCACACGAGCTGGACCATGAAGTAAAAATCAGAAGAATTTCAAGGAGAAAGTCCAATTCATAAAATTTTGAAGCTCCTAAAATGAAAAGAATTCATAATAATTCTAGGTAAACTCCAGTGGATTTTAAATTACATGAGGGTTTAGAGAAAGAAGCTAATAATTTCTAGGAAGCATGGCAATGTCTCTTCCTCTACCAACTAAAACTGTAGAGTTGGAGAAAGACGATGAAAGATTGGAAGAACATGCTTTTCAAGAGATGGGTGACTCATCAATACTGTCACATGAGGAATAAAAATTGGCATCTTGGAAACTAAAAGGGAAATCCCCTTAGGTGGAAGAACAATGTTTGTTCCCTAAGGAAATTATAGAAAAATAACAATTTAGGCAAGCCATGTTCTTATCTAGAGTAGAAATTATCATTAGGGAAAAGTATGAGGAATTAAACTTCCTCAAACAAAAATTGTAGAAAATGCTAATTGAAAAAATGAAAACTCATATCACAAATAAGAATGAGGAATTGACATTATCAAAGCAACGAATGGTGGAAAAAGAAAAAGAATTGCAATTGGTTAGTGAACAGAGTGCTATGACAAAAATATCTTCAGTGGATCAAATTGTACAAACAAAGCTAACTTATTGGCCACTTAAGCAACTATGAAATGATACCTACAGAAATCTTAATGAGTTAAAAATATCAAATAAGAAACTAAGAAGTAATATGGAAGAGGAGAAAAAGGAAAGGAAAGAGTGGGAAGAAAAATTCTATAAAATGGAGGAAGAAAAATTTAAATGTTTGGAAAAGATACAGATGTTCTGTATAATGAGTGAAATATTACTCACATGTAGAAGACCTTCTTCTGCACACAATGCCTTTCTAGAAGAGAAATTTATCTGTTGGAAACTATCAAGGATTTCATGTGGCCTTCCACATGAAGTGAAGGATGAAGCATAATTCATGACAACATATTCCTCAGCTAGTACAGAGCAGAAAAATCCTCTTTACGAATTTTATCTCTGCAACATTATGTTAGAAAAGAATTCAGACTTCATGATTAATCTATATGTGGGGGAAAGCCATCTTAATGCATTTGTTTCTGTACTCCAGAATCAGATAGATTGGAAAGAGAGGGATACTGAACACTTATTAAAGGCTAGTTCATTTGGCCTTTGCATGAGATATCATTATGGAAAAACATCTTTCTTTGACATCCAATTTAAGGCACATTATATTGCCAGCCTACAGAAAAATATTGATGACTTTACCTCTTATGAAGAGAAAAATTTGAAGACATTTATGATGGATGCCTGAAGAGATGGGAATTACTCACTGTAGCATTAAGAATAAGATAAGTGATATCTCCCACAAATTTAATATGGAGTTTGGAAAGGGCCAGAGATTTGTGTACACTCATTCCTCAAATTTGTGAAAAACGTAGGGGTATGTGGATGGGTATGAGAACAAGGCCTCCTCTCCTTCTTACACCCATGTCTCCATGGCAGAATAGAGAACCTCAGGATCTAAATCACTTTAAGGATTGAAAATAAATAAATAGAGGAAGGATAAGGATATAACACTTCTGAATACAAGCACTGGGGCATTTAGTTTCAATCATTTGACCTTAGCAGTTAGTTGGAATGTAGAATTCACAATCACAATTTTGAAAAATATAGTTTGAAAGAGGACTTACAAACAAGTAAGCATGGGGGAGATGATAAGGCCAAAATATGCCAAATCAATGTGCAATGAATGATCTCATTTTACTCTCTTTTTAATCAATTTTGACTGCATTTTGTGGATTTTTTTTGATATAGTATAAGTTAGAATGTAACTGTCCATATTTTGTTTGATTTAGTTCTAACGTCTAAAAAATCCATAATTTCTAACAAAATGTGTGCAAATTTAGTTTTTGGAATAAAACAAGTCATATTTGGTCAAATAAGCAAAGTGCGAAGCAACCAACACCTTTTGAGGAAATTGGCTAGAATGCGACTTAGTTTCGGAACTCCAACACTTAGCCCCGGAACTCCATCACTTAGCTCCAGAATTCTATCACTTAGTTTCGGAACTCTAACACTTAGTTCTAGAAATTTTGCAGCTAGTTCTAGAATGTTTCCCTTTGGTTCTAAAACTTCTCCAAAGTTTTGGAATCAATGGGAATATTTTTATTCTATCAAAATCTGGTTATAGAGAAATTAATGGGCCCTCCAATCAGAAACAAATAAATGAATTTTTGGTTCTTCACACTCCAGAAATACATATGTAAGACCAACAATTGTATGTCCAGCTAGTTTTCTAAATTTCATATCTACTTTGAACACTATTTTGTTTCACTAGAACTTATAGGTGGATAAACATCTATTGATAACTCATGATTGTAAATGCATCTTTGGATGATGAAATATATATAAAGAACTGAAGATAGATAAAAAGGATGACATCGATATATAAACATATACACTGTTAAGTTTTGTAAGACATGACAATTCAATAATAAGATAACCATTTCATTTTGAGAGTATCATACTTTGTTAACTCCCGATTCAAGGTGGAGCAAGGTTCCACTCCTCCAGGAAACTAGATCCTTTATTCATTGGTATTTATATCTTCAAGAAATTTGTGTAAATCCATTAATTAGTATTTCTGTAAGTACTTTTGATTCTTAAATTAAAATATGTTATATAAGTTACTTATCATCCCTACAGGTGTTTTAGTGTATGTTTCTATTTCCTCAAAAGAATTTTAAACAATCTTTCAAACGCGTGTTTATTTCCAGCAGTGTGTTTCATTCTGTAAAGTATATTTATTTCCAGCAATTTGTTTCATTCTGAAAAGTATATTTATTTCCATCAGTTTGTTTAATTCTACAAGATTCATTCATTTTCAGTAGTGTGTGGTTATTTCAGCAAGTTTCTTATAGGTTAGCTTAAATAAGGCTTAATAGAAAATATTAAAGACACTTTAATAACCCCCTAAGAAAAATAAAAACAATAAATATCTACAATCAATTACTAGTTCACTAAGATTTTTCTTGTTTCATATAGATTTATACACACCCCTGGTTTGAATATGACATCAACCATGATTTGAATAAATGAAGGGAATACTGGCATCCATCAATTTGAATATCTTCTTTAAGATTGAAAAACTCTTATTCTTTGGCCTTGAGTGCTGCAGACATATATTTGATTTGAGACTTCAATATGATGTTCTCCTTTCTATGGAATGTTAAATTTGTTTGTAGATCCATCACCACCTCTTTGAGATCATCTTGACCATGCAATCACACATCCCAGGGCTTTTTTTTTAGTCTCTCACATTCTTCTTATTTTGAAATCAAATTTAAAGTAGCCTCCTCCAACGAAATCTTAGTATTTTTATGGTTTCTTCATCCTTCTTAGCCATATCTCTCAACTCTTGATTCTCTTTCATGATATGATAATCCATATTGTGCTTCTTGGATCTCCTCCAATATGTTAGACTTTCTTCTCAAGGACCCACTCTGTTACCAAAATTTTGAAGCACAATGGAGTGAGGGGGGTTAAATCAGTCATAAAATCTTTACATTCATTTACCAACACATAAATTCATTATTCCATTCATTTATTTACCATCCATAAGCATGCATGAACATTAGATATGTAGTATGTATTCATAACAACATGAAACAAAGAGGAAGACACATGAGCACCATATATAATTAGGAAACACTTATGGGGAAGGAAACCCACTGAAACATTTCTGATATGACACAAAACAAATAAATTTAGTGAAGCACCAACTTCACAAGGAGTACCAACCCCTAGTTTAGTAAAGAACCCACTCCATAAGGAGGATTAAACCCCCTAGGATGACCAAGAACCAACTCAACCACCATAATATGTTTTGTATCATATTTAATTTCTGCCACAATTTTTGGATATCTCTTATTCAACTCACAAACCCTTGCTCAAACCCTAGGTCTTCAATCTTGCACTGTCTTCTCTTTCTTGATATTTATTTGGCTCTAAAATCTTACACACATTATCTCAATAATTAATAAACCTGTAATTATCTTCCTCAACCTTCAAATCATGTACTCATGCCTGTAAAACACTCTCCTCTAGGTCACACTTTTCCCTCTAAGAGCACTAGTTCAAATTTGACCCAAAACCTTGCTTTTATTTGATTCTCTTGATTTACAAGTAAAGGAGATTGGTCCCTCCTAAATAATTTGATCCATAAATCTTAAAAATATCCCAAAAAAATCATCACAATAGTCACATATGACTCATATAGGTCGGTCATGCCAAAAAACACTTATCATGCACCAACAAGCCTGAAAACCCTGCAATTGGAATGAGAAAAATCAACTCACATCAAAAACATACTTGGTAAATATCTCATAATTCACTACACATGAGTAATATTTGATTTAAAGATCATCTCATGATCACAATTATCTTGAAACAATAATATTATTTCATTAAATGAGCCCACTGGCTCATTACCTTCATAAAACAGCTTCTATCAATAACCTGATTTCATCTTTGGGCCTCAAACACACCCAAGAACACCTCAACTATGGAATGTGACCAATAAATATAAATAAAATGAGATGTAAATAAATTCTATTCAATTTATAACTATTGAAACATCCACTGGTTCAATTCACAAAAAACTTTTTTCCTTCACCAAATAGATCTTAAAAAAACAACAGTTTTGTAAAGTCATTTATTTTTAACCCTTACTAGATCACTTCCAATACCTAAAAACTGCATTAAATGAATGAAAAATTCATCCATATTCACATTCAAAAATTCATCCATATTCACATTCCATGTGATATAAAACATCAAACAATCCATTTGGTTCCCCAATGAACTCATTTTTTATGCAAAACGAAAATTGTCCAGAAATCCAACATACAAACTTCTTCACACAATGACCTGAACCTCATATCAAATGACCTAAAAAATACTCAAAGACATATATCAATGGAAATTCATCTTAATCAAATTTATTACAACATATTGTAACTCCTTCCAACTCAAAGTTTAAGGCCTTCAACCTATCTCATCTTTGCAAACCACTTTTTAACCCTTCTTAGACTTAAGAACTAACCTTTACCCCAACATGCTACATCATATAAAAAATCACTTCTACACTCAAAAAAATAATTTAACACCCTTATAAATTATTCCCAATTACTAATAAAAATTGAATAAGATTTAAAAAATCATAATCATCACTTTAGCTCATGTAGCTACTTGCACCTTGCTAGAATGAGCATCCTCCAGACTTGACCCTAAAAGAACAAGTCGTACTTTCTTCATACCATATTATAAAACAAAAGTTTGATATACCATTAGAAATATATATTTACCATATTTAAAACACAACTTTAATGGATTCCCAACCCTCCACGTAGCTCCTGTAACGTCAAATTTACTGAAAGCTACTCCAAACTGCCCCAAAAACTAGTCCTCATAGATAGGGAAAACTTTGTACTTTTTCACCTTCACCATAATCTAAAAAATTCATGGAAATATAGATCAACTCCAGGGATATCATAAATAGCAATTTAGTAATTACCTTATTTGGAAAAATTCTCCTCAAACTGGAACTCTTCAGAAAAAATCATATTTATATGGGGCCCACATATTTTCACAAGAAATATATTACCTTCCTTGAAATATGGAGGAGTAATCTACACCATAAAATTATCATCCATGCATAACCAATCAAAACAGGCTCAGTATACCTCTTATTCTGCAAGCTACTCCTAACTAGGGTTTTGCTAGGGTTTCAAACCACTTTATGTTCTTAATGATCGTTCATTAGAATGTGACTATAAACCCACATAATTATTTTTTTGAAAGATGCATAACTAACCTAAGAAGATATTCAAAAGAGATAGTTTCCCCATGCAAAGCATACAATTCACAATGAGCAACATAAGTTCAACATTTTCTTCAAATTCCCATGTCATAATGACATGAAACTTGTCATTAAGCATCATGAAAACGTCATATAACTTTCCATAATCACCATATAGCTCAAATATTTCTGGAACTCTCTAGAAAATCTCATTTGTATTTTGCAAACTACATGTTTCTCACTGCTTACTTCCCAAGCACCATGTAAATGCATCATACCACTGGAAAATGACCTAAAACTCACCATAAACCTGAGATATTATGTTAAAACAAGGTTCCCAATCTTAGATAAGAATTATCAACTCCAATAAGAAGATATTCAAAAGAGATAGTTTCCCCATGCAAAGCATACAATTCACAATGAGCAACATAAGTTCAACATTTTCTTCAAATTCCCATGTCATAATGACATGAAACTTGTCATTAAGCATCATGAAAACGTCATATAACTTTCCATAATCACCATATAGCTCAAATATTTTTAGAACCCTCTAGAAAATCTCATTTGTATTTTCCAAACTGCATAATTCTCACTGCTTACTTCCCAAGCACCATGTAAATGCATCATACCACTGGAAAATGACCTAAAAATCACCATAAACCTGAGATATTATGTTAAAACAAGGTTCCCAATCTTAGATAAGAATTATCAACTCCAAAACTCATACCTCCTTACCATTTTGCATGCTCCAGGGCTAGAAACAAGTGTGGAATGGCCTAGCTCAATACTGAAACCACATGACCTACCCATGCTGACATCATACATACCCATATAGAGTCATGACACATCATTCCATCCATTTTTTACATCATGAGAACCTTAACTCAGCTTGGGAGACCTAAAACAATGAATCAACTCACTAGACCATGCACAGGGACACCACAGAACTCACCAAAACACTCAATTTTCATACTTGAAACCTAAATATCTCATCATGGAGAATCACATGAAAACATGAAACCCTTTTCCATCAACGACACAAAAAAAACAAAATGAACGGACAAAATGCCTAGGGCTATGTGCTAGCATAATATCTTGTTTAAGATCAATAACATGTAATAAAAAATTATGGAATGAATCAAAAGTATCATTATGTTGTTTTTATTTGAGATATTGTATAAATCCTCTAAAAAAAATGAATTTCATCTCTAAGTCACTAGGATGATATAAAAATAAATGAATGTTTGATTTAAAATGTAATATAAAACTAGAGACAAATTTAGATTCTCCATTAAGTAAATAAGAAAAAAACTCATATGTAGCACTAGGGCCTCTATTGTAACTAAAGTAGGCTAATATTGGATTCTCAATGTCTAAAAAATTACCCATAGAACCACATGGAAGATGAGTAACAAAAGAGAGAACATCCCTAATGATACTTTTAGATAAAAACTTCAGAAACCTCGACGAGTGGTCATAACTGAATCCCTAGTG